>AWOL01S0046574.1:0-20799 GCA_000715115.1 Nicotiana otophora | reverse complement strand
AGTATACTAAACGTCAAGTGGCAATTAAGTCACATAAATCAAATAAGCATGTAGCAATTATAGCATGGATTCAAGACATGATGTTGAGCAAAGAACACGAGAGAAACAATAAATATAACAATTAATTCATGATTTAAAACGATTTATGATTTTTCAAGTAATTATGCAAACAATTAATCTGACGACGTACAGACACTCGTCACCTCGCCTATACGTTATTCACAAGCATTTCACATAACAAATAATTTAAGGTTCTATTCCTATAAGTCAAGGTTAACCACGACACTTACCTCGCTCCGCAATCAAATTTCAAGTTTCTAATACACCCTTGCCTCGCGAATTAGTGTCCGAAATCCTCAAATCTAGTCATAAACAATTCAATATATTCAATACAAATTGTAGGAATTAATTCCATATGAATTTTCTAATTTTCCGGATAAAAATTTGAAATTTATTTTTAAAATCAACAGTGGAACCCACGTCTCGAATCCCAAAAAAACTCACAAAATCCGAACACCTGTTCCGATACGAGTTCAACCATACAAAAATTATCGAATTCTGATATCAGATTGACTTTCAAATCTTCATTTTACATTTTTGAAAGATTTTTTTAAAATATGATATTTCTTCCATAAATTCACGGATTCATGATATAAATGAGTATGGAATCATGAAATATAATCAATATAGGATAAGGAACATTTACCCAAATATTTTCCCGTGACAATTGCCCAAAATTCATCTTACCCGAGCTCAAAATCAAAAATGGTGGAAAATGGATCGAAATCCCATTTCCAGAACTTAAGTTTTGTTTTTCAAATTTTTCTTCTTCGCGAACGCGATAGCACCCTCGCGTTCGCGAAACACATTTTTGTGCTGCCAAACATTGCCCTTCGCGAACGAGAAGGCAACGTCGGGAACGCGATGCCTTGTCTGGCTTGGCCTTCGCGAACGCGAAGGCATAAATCATCTCCGGTCATTTCTGCTTCGCGAACGCGAGGCTTCGATCGTGAACGCGAAGCTTTACACCTCGACCCTTCGCGAACGTGCACCCTTGGTCGCGAATGCAAAGAATAAAATGTGCCAGTCCAAAATTCCTCTTTGCAAATGCGAGACTCTCTCGCGAAAGCGAAGAAGGAAACCAGAACAAGCATCAGAAAATTTTCAGCAACATTCCAAGTCCGAAATTCAATCCGTTAACCATCTGGAACTAGCCCGAGGCCCTCGGGACCTCAACCAAATATACCAACAAGTTCTAAAACATCATAAGGACTTAGGAGAAACCTCAAATCACATCCAACAACACTATAAACACGAATCACATATAGATTCAAGCCTAATGAACTTTGAAACTTTCAATTTCTACAAACGACGCCAGAACCTAATAAATCAAGTCCGATTGACCTCAAATTTTGCACACAAGTCATAATGACATAACAGACCTATAAAAATTTTCAGAATCGGATTCCGGCCCCGATATCAAAAAGTCAACGCTGTGGTCAAACTTGAAAATCTTTAGCCTTTAAATTTCTAGTTTCCGTTAAATGGTCATAACTTGAGCTAGGGACCACCAAACTAAATTTCGGGCATACGCCCAAGTCTCAAATCATGATACGGACCTACCGGAACTATCAAAATATTGATCCAAGCCAGTTTGCTCAAAATATTGACCAAAGTCAACTCAGTTGAGTTTTAAGGCTATATTTCATATTATAATCAATTTTTCATATAAAAACTTTCCGGAAAATTATACGGACTTCGCATCCAAGTTGAGGAATAATGAATAGTGCTTTTCGAGGTCTTAGAACACAGAATTAATAATCAAATTTAAAGATGACCTTTTAGGTTATCACATAACCTCAACCTGCTAGGTAAGCCAATTAACAATAAACCAATTCCAATGAGATTCTTTAAAAGAAGTAATGATAATACAACTGTGCTTTTATACAAAACATTCCCAAGGATTGGTAGTACAAATCATGAGATTCTAAGATTTAGAGTTTACAAAGCTGGTATAAATAAATATATCATCTGTTTGAAATATACATGAACAGATTAATAATTCTAAAGCTATCAAGAACAAAAGGTAGTAATGACCGGAACGCATGTACGTTTTCAATGCCAGCTCCCGCCATACACAACAACATCAGCATAAAAACTCTGCATGCAAGGTGCAGAAGTGTAGTATAAATACAACCAACCCCATGTACTCAATAAGTAACAAACCTAATCTTAGGTTGAAAGTAGTGACGAGCTGGGACAAAGGTCGGAGTCCAACACCAATAGCCAACAACAGTTCATAACAATATAATAAATGTGATAAAATAAATAACTCAAAGATATGATGCTCAGCTAATTCACAGCTACGGAAAATAGTTGTGCTTTTCAAGTATAACAGTAAAACTCAAATTCTTCACCAAAATCACCGAAATATGAGTAAGTCAGAAACCTTTGATTTTTCCCATAAACTTTCAACAACAGATAAGATGATTCAATTTCAGATAGCAGGAGGAAAGTACATCTCTATGCCTACATGCCAATGTGCATGTGAAGTCATAAATGTCACAAAATTATGTAACATGAGGAAATACATATCTATGCATGCATGTCTGCATGTCAGATGCAATGCGTCACAGTGATGAACTCATGTACTCACACTCTTAGAGTACTCAATATCGTAGTTTCACACTCCCAATCATCACGCTAAATTACTCAGCACACTCAGCACTGTACAGGGTAGATCCAGCCCAAATACAAATAAATCCTACTGCGGCGCGCAACCCGATACTATCATGAATTAATAACAACTGCGCTCATTGTGGGTGTGCAAACTCTGGAGGGGCATATCCATCCCAAGCACTATAATAGGCCAATCATGTCATGAATCAATAAAGCCTACTGAGGCGTGCAGCCCGACCTCATCATGAATCAATAATACATGCTGGAGCGTGCAACCCGATCCCATCATGAATCAATAATATATGCTGCGATGTGCAGCCCGATCCCATCAATATCACTCACAATCCGGCTCTCAGGCCTCAACTAAGTCATCAATCTCTCTAGTCTCTCGGGATCACAATGTCATGAAAATTATCCCTGAAATGATGATATGATGTATCAATAAATGACAACAGAGACTAAGATATAATATGCAAATGAATGAGTATGACTGAGTATGTAATTGCAATATAAGCAAATAACTCAACAGCAGAAATGACCTCATTGAGTCTCAACGGGATAAGCATATACCCTAGACATGATTTCTAATATGGATCACAACTCAATTACTCTAGCACGTAGAAATTGCATGAATAGAAACAAGATTAGGTCACTACACAGTACCACAGAATCAATCAAGTCATAATTCACACGGTGCACGCCCACACGCCCGTCACCTAGCATGTGCGTCACCTCAACACCAAACACATATCACGTATATTCAGGGGTTCATACCCTCAGCACCAAGTATAGAAGTGTTACTTACCTCGAACAAGCCAAATCCAATACCGAGCAAGCCAAACGATGCTCCAAAAGTGCCATCCCGCCCGCATCAACCTCGAAATGGCTAGAAACTAGCCAAAGGCAAATCAAATACGTCAAATAATGCCTAAGGAAACAAACCCAATTGATAAAGGTGGAATATTTAATCAAAAGCCCAAAGTCAACAAAAATATCAAACCCGGGCCCGCACCTCGGAACCCAAAAAAAGCTTACAAACTCCGACAACCCATTCGATTACGAGTCCAACCATACTAGTTTTACTCAAATCCGACTTCGAATCGATGTTCAAAACTCAAAAATTTACTCTATGAAACTTTAGATAAAAACCCTCAATTTCTCTCTTGAAATCCTCAATCAAATGCCAAAAACAAAAATAGATTCATGAAATAAAATCAAAACCGAGTAGAGAACACTTACCCCAATCCTTATGCTGAAAATCGCTTCAAATATCATCTCAATCCGAGCTCCTTAGCTCCTAATATGCGGCAATGGCCGAATTCTCCGAATTAGAGTACTTTAGAATCACTGGACGAATCAATGAATTGCGATCGCGGAAATACCATCGCGATCGCGAAGAAGAAAAATGCACTGCCCACAATCGCCCTATGCAATCCCGGAACAAGCTTCGCGATCGCGAAACATAGAATGATCATCCTCGAAAAGTCTCTACGTGAACGTGGCCCCAGGCTCGTGAATGCGATGGAAAAGGCATGAAGACCTACCTAGCTCAGCTCTACACTGCGAACGCGTGCACACCTACGTGAACACAATGTTCAATCTGCAACAACCTATGCAAACGCGGACTATCATTCGCTTATGCGATCGCATTCCTATATTCGCTCCAATATTTCCCTTATGCGATCGCATTCTTATATTCGCGATCGCGAAGAACGTTTGGGGACACCAGCAATGCCAAAATGAAGAAAAATGGTTCGAAAATAATCCGAAACACGCCCGAGCCCCTCGGGACCCTACCCGAACATATCGACAAGTCCCATAATATAGCATGGATCTACTCGAGGCCACAAATCACGCATAACAACATCAAAATGACAAATCGCACCTCAAATCGAACTTAATGAACTTTTAAACTTTTAACTTCCAAAACTCGTGCCGAAACATATGAAATCAACCCGGAATGAACTCAAATTTTGAACACAAGTCCCAAATGACATAACGAAACTATTTAAATTACTGAAACCAAAATAGGAACCCAATTTCATCAAAGTGAACTCTTAGTTAAAGTTATGAACTTTCCAAACCTTCAAATTTCTAACTTTCACCAAGTAGTGCCGAAACCTTCTAGAAATATCCAAATGCTACTTCGGGCATACGCCCTAGTCCAAAATGACCATCCGGACCTAACGGGATCATCAAAACTCCGATCCAGGGTCATTTTCTCAAAGGCCAATTTGGTCAACTCTTCTAACTTAAAGCTTCTTAGTTGAGAACCATTCTTCCAAATCAATTATGAATAACCTGAAGGCCAAAAACTGACGATTCGCACAAGTCATAATACATCTTATGGAGCTACTCATTTCCTCAAACCACCGAGCAAAGTGCAAATGCTCAAAATGACTGGTCGGGTCATTACACCCGAGGGCTCGGATGAGAGTCGGACATGTTTCAGAATGGATTGCGTTGAAATTGAACTGTTGGTGTTGTTGGTGCCTGGTTATCGCAATTGTGAGCACCAGCCTAGCAATTGTGAAGGTGACAATTGCGGCTCAGATGTCGCAATTGAGACTACCCCTTTGCATTTGCAAAGTCACCAGGAGTTTAGCTAGGTTCGCATTAGCAAATAATTGTTCGCTTTGCGATGATGTCCAATTGGAAATTATGAAGCCTCTTCGATGATGTCCATAGGGCTGTCAGGGTTTGCAAATGCAATCCCTGGTCCTTAATTGCGAGGGTTCGCAAATGTGAACTCTATGTCGCAAATGCGACAACTGCAGATGGTACAAAGGGCTGGAAGTCGGGATTTCTTCTCTCATTCTCTCATTTTAGAACCCTGGACTCCGTAGGAGGCGATTTGGAGAGGATATTTTTATCTACAAACTTTGGGTAAGTTATTCTAATCTATTTCTAATCATATTCCATCAATATATCTTAGAATTTAACATCAAAATCATGTGAATCAAATTGAAACTTTGTCGAGTTTTTGAAAAATAAGAATTTGAGTTTTGAGAGTCGATTTGGACTCGAATTTTGGAACTAATCACATATATGAATTCGTGGGGTCATGGGTAGTCGAAAGCTACTATTGGACCTGAGTTTTAACCGGACGGGCCCCGAGTTGACTTTTGTTGATTTTTTAAAAAAAGTATGAAGATCTTAGATTTATCTATTGTAATCGATTTCCCTTGCATTGTTTGATGATATTAAGTCGATTTTGATTAGATTTGAACCGTGTGGAGGTAAAATTTAGGGGACAATCTATTTCTAAGAGTTGAATTAACCTAGTTAAGGTAAGTATCTTGCCTAACTTTGTGGGGGGAGGGGGAACCACCCCTTAAAATTGGTATTGATTGATTCATTTGTGCTATGTTAAAGTCGTGTAAGAAAAGTAACGAGTGGGGTACAGGGGTTGTACGTAGTATTTGACAGGTTTAGGCTACTTAGACTATTTCCATGCTTTAATTGAAATGCCTTATCATGTTCTAAATTCTCACAGTTAATTTATACTTATTTGTGTTAGTCTATCCTTACATGCCTTAATTGACTTGTTTAACAATTTTTCTACATCCTACATGATAAATTGCTCTCATGCTTTAGTTGAGCTTGTTGCCCCTTTTATTATTACATGTTATCTATTTCATTGTTGATTATCATTACTTGAAGTCATTGTGCGTGTTATCTCTTTCATTATTGATTATCTTATTTGAAGTCATTATTACCGGTTATCTCTTCCGTTGCTACTATTCTCATTTGAAGTCATGTTATTTCTTCCATTGTGAGTTATTTGTATTTAGTTCGTAGTTACACGTTATCTTTCTCATTGTTGAGTTAGTGGCGTTGAAGTTGTGAAAGCCGTATCACTTTGAGGCGAAGTTGATAATTGTTGAGATATCTTACTTGTTGAGAATTTTACATTCATTGGTGTTGTTGATATTATTGTACACGTTGTGGTAGAGCCATGAGCTATTGTTGTGGTAACATTGATATTGTTGATTGTTGGCAAGTTGTGATATATGGTCACTTGTGATGCGAGTTGTTATTGTGATATGATATTGACGTGCATGCGGCAGTATAAGGCTTGGGGTTAATGTGCATGAGGCGATATAAGGTGGAACTTATGTGCGTATTGCTTATAGGGGAACTACGTGACGTCATAAGGTGGGCTAAAGTGTGTGTAGCTATTTCGGGAAAACTATTTTAAAAACCTATTTAAATGTAAGACTCACGCGGCAGTATAAGGAAAGATTGTGACTGAAATTGAAAAATGTGAATATGAGGCGATACCTCGGTTATGATTCTTAATTTATTCGAGACAGTACCTCGGTTGTGATTCTTATTGTACACGAGGCGGTACCTCGTTGTGATTCTTGTTGTTTATCTCATGTTGCAAAGAGTTTTAGTAGGAACATTTCTTGTTCTTTTTGTTTTTCCTTATTCTAGTAGTTGTTGTCCGTATACGATCATTGTGGTTCTCTTTAGTTCTTTCCTTTATTATTTCTATGCTTAAAACTTCGGTCTTAGTTCATGCTATTAACTTGTTTTGTATCAGTTATATCTCCGCTTTCCATTATTATTCGTTCTTATGTTTTCATACTGTTTATTTATATCCTAGTAGGTATCTTGACCTGGCCTCGTCACTGCTCTACCGAGGTTAGGCTTGATACTTACTGGGTACCGTTGTGGTATACTCATACTACGCTTCTGCACATCTTTTTTGTGCAGATCTAGGTATGTTTGCCCGTGCTGGACGCTAGAATTGATTTGAGTTGCTGTTTTTGGGAGACTTCAAGGTATACCTGCTCCACGTCCGAAAACCTCGGAGTCACCTTCTTTTACCTTTACTCTTGTTGTAATTTTCATTCAGATAGTGATATAGTAGACACTTTAGCTTACTCTGTAGAGCTTATGACTCAGTTCCATCGGTCTTGGGGAGTGTATTGTTGAGATTCTGTTTTCGAATGTTTATATGAGTTTATCAGATTTGTTTTAGTATTTTGTTAATTATATCAGTCAAGTTGTTATCAAATGTTATGCTTACCTAGTCATAGAGACTATGTGCCATCATGATATCCTACGGAGGGAAATTGGGGTTGTGACAGACTTAGAAGCTTTAAGTTGGAAGAGTTGACAAAGGTTTGACTTTTAGATAAACAGACTCGAAATCTGGTTTGGATTGTTCCAATAGGTTTGTATGATCATTTTAGACTTGTACATATGTTAGGATTTGGTTTTGGAGGTTCCTAGAAGAATTCAACTCTATTTCTCTAAATTTGGCAATTTGAAAAACTTAAGAGTTCATAGTTTGACCAAGAGTTGATTTTGATGTTATTGGACTCCAATTGGTATTCCGAGACTTTAGATAGGTGTATATAGTTGAATTTAACTTGTGTGAAAAGTTTTGAAGTAATCCGAAGTATGTTTGTGTGATTTAGATACTCTTTTGAAGGAATGAATATTTAACAGTTTAAGTGAAATTCTATTCGGTTTGAGCTTCGATTCATTGTTGTGATATTCTCGTGGATGTTTTGAGGCTTTGGATAAGTTTTTATAATGTATTTGTACTTGATGGTATGATTGAATGAGGTCCCGAGAGGCTCAGGTGCTTTGGATTATTGGTTGAGAGATTAGTTAAGTTAAGAATTTGGAGTTTGACCATGGTTAATATAAGGTCAAGATGACCTCTTTTCGGTGTTTTAAGTGTGCGATCAGGTTCGTAGCATATTTTATGATTGAAATGCATATATATTTTGTGTCCAGGAGGTTCCGAGTGAGTTTTGGGTGCTAAAACGGAGATTGTTTTATTGCCAATTTTGTTGGGGGTGAATAATCGTAAAAATGCCATTTATGTCCCTGAAAATCTCACACTTCTTTTAAAACTTCAAAACATCATATTTCCCTTATTTTAAGGCCAATTGGGTGATTCAAAAAGCTATCTTGGGTGTAATATCGCAAGAATTATGTTGGACTTATCAAATATGAGTTTCGAGGTTATCTATGATCTGATTCGGGATGGAACAACTTCTTCATTTTTTACTTGTTTCAAAATTTAGTCACTTTTTCTCACAAGGTTTTGAAACTCGTATGTGGGCGATTTTGGAGGAGATTTTCACACTTTGGATTGGAGTAAGTATTTTTGACTTGAATTGTTTATATTTCATGATTTCAACCTTGAATTTAGCGATTGTTTGTTGAATCAAATTGAAGAAATTAGGGATTTTAGTAAAAACTTTTCTAAAATATAAATTGATGACTTGAGGGTCGATTTGAGGTCGTATTTGGATGAAACACATATATTTAGACTCGTATTGGAATGAGTGTTTAGAAATTATAAGTTTTGTCGGGTTCCTGGATACGGGTCCAGATTAACTTTTTGGGTTGACTTTTTAATTTTACTTAAAGATTGAAGCTTTATCATTCAGAATCATTTCTTATGGCTTTTATATATGATATAAAGTTATTTTGGCTAGATTTGAGCCGTCCAAAGGTTGATTTGCGGAATGGCTTCTTAGAGTGTTGATTTAGCTTATTTGAGATAAGTATCTTGCCTTAGCTTTGCTGGGAAAACTTTCATACTAATTGATATTGGTTGCTACATGCAGGGGTGATGCATATACGAGGTGACAAGCATAAATGCATGTACCAGGGTTTTCATGCTCGGGAGGGGAAAATTATATGCTTCTTTGTGCTTTTGTTGAACTTGGTGATCCCTTATCTTGTGCTTCATTTAATTCGATGACTGATAAAGTCAATTAACTACTTTAGAAATCATGCTAGAATATATGACATATTAAAAGGATTAAATGTACAAATTTTGAGATTCGTTTACATGTTTAACATGATCGTAGTATCATGGACTTATATATATACCTATTATTGTCATGTTACTTGAGCTTCTTTATCTGTAATAAGAGATGATAACTGGGGCCTTAGGGCTATGTTTGGCACGATGGATATTTCCGTGCAGTTGATATGATGTTGGCACGATGGGTATTGCCGTGCGATGTGAAATAAGATTGGCTGGTTGGTTGTTACCGTGGGAGAAGAATCAGAGTTGAATTCTTGTTCGGATTACTCATTTGTTAAACACTTACATGCTCTCTACCTTGGTTTATATTAATGTGTTGTTTTTTATGCCACTTTCCCATTTGTGTTCCTTATGTAGTTACCTCCGTGATTTCCATTTGGCCTGCTACTGTTATAGCTATGCTTTTTCTTGTCTGTTACTATTACTTCTACGTTTTTACTTGATTTACTTATACTACATATCCTCTTCAAATTTATGCCTTTACTTGTTATTAGCCCATATATGTTACAAGCCTCTATCTGTTATGTGATTTGCTTATTAGACATTTTGATCTGGTTCATGCCTTCACTTACTACATGTCTTCACTTTCTATATGCCCTTACTTGCTACATGTCTCCACTTGTTACATAATTTCACTTATTATATTCAGTCAAACCACTCTATAACAGTCTCGTTTATTCCGAATAATTTTGCATGTTATAGCGAAGTGCTATTATATAGAACATATATTATAACATAACATGAAAAATTGGTTCCGAAAAAGCTTGACTTTTATAAGTATTGTTATATAGGGATGTTGTTATAGAGAGGTCCGACTGTTCAGTTAAACCTCTCTATAGCAACCTCGTTTGTTCCGAATATTTTTGGATGTTATAACGAAGTGCTGTTATATAGAACATATATTATAACATAACATGAAAATTGGTTCCGAGAAAGCTTGGCTTTTATAGTGAAGTGTTGTTATATATGGATACTGTTATAGAGAGGTCTGACTATACCTCTATTTGATGCTTCTTTTTACTTGATTTACATCTTTTTCTGTTTTTTGTTCTGCACTTCTTTGCTTAGCAGGATTGGGTGACTTTTTAGATTGGTTGTGTATCTGTGCTTTGTGAAACTCTTGTTCTTATATGTGGGAGACTAGCTCTCGGGTGCTGTGTTGCTCACCTTACTTTGTGAGTTTGTATTCCTAGTTGAACTCCGCGTGTTAGTTTTCTTGGCATTAAACTGTAGGTTCTCGCGCTTGGTCATTGTAGAATAGTTACGTATGAATTTATGATATTATATGTGGGATCGGGTTGTGCGTCACACCGGTATTGATATGAGATATTGGGATCGTATTGCACGCCGCAACATTATTTATTGATATTGGGATTGGGTTGCATACCGCAATAATATTTATTAATATTGGGATCGGGTTGCATGCCGCAACAGTATTTGTTAGTATTATTTGGCTATAATCCTTGCACGTACTTCATGATTATTGTTTCCTTCGCAAGAATGGTTATGTGGTTATAACTTGTTTGCCATGTCGGTGAACTTGCTCCATAGCTCTTCAGTTGATGCTCTTACTATTATTCGATATATCTTTTGCCTTATTTTTTTTGCTTATTATCTGCACAGGTACATAGTAAGTGAATATCTTTTGACCTAAAAACCTCGTCACTACTTTACCGAGGTTAGTCAAGATACTTAATGAGTATATATGGTCAGTTGCACTCATACTACACTTTTGCACCTTGCGTGCGGATCTTGAAGCTGCGTGCGTAGCTATGGAAGATGAAACCTTGCCTTGATGACGTTCAACGTTCAGGATTCAAGCTAAATCTTGTTCATGGTAGTTAGGACTTAAAGTCTGTTTATGTAAATTCAAACAGATATTGTAATTATTCTTCATTTCGATTTTGTAAATCTAAATCATATTGTCTCATGACTTGTACTACCACTCCTTGGGAGGTTGTATGGAATTCAATCATTTTATTCTTTGTTATTAGTAATCTATCATTTGAGTTACCTTGTTCTATGTTTGGCTTACCTAGCATAAGGGTTAAGTGTCGTCACAACTAGATGATTTTTGGATCGTAACAATAAAGTCCTATATGTAAAATATAACAGAAAAAAAGAATTGGATACTCTTTATAGTGTGAGGGCTTTTAAGAAAAACCGTAAGGAATTTATCCAATGCGGACAATATTCCGTTTTAGCCTAACAGTTATTGTTAAAATGATAGATATTTATTTAATAGAACCTTTAAGGGGGAAGTGGGATAGAAAACTGCTTAGTTGTTTCGGACATTTTGTCAAACACCTCGGTAGCGTAAAAGTTCTTCCCTCTTCTTTAATTGTTTTTTGCTTTAGATGGAAATTTAATGTGTTAAGTGAAAAAGCAACTTGTGCAACTACGCAGAAACTTTCGATAAACATATTTAAATAAATAACCAAATACATAAAGAAAGAGGAAAAAACCAAATATGAATAAATCAGATTATCCAAAAATACTGAACTAAAAATGAAAAATAAAACAGAAGGGCGAAGAGAACTTCATATCTAAATGAATAAACTCTAAAGAAATAGAATAAAAGATTTACATGGCCCCCAAGAAGAAACAGAGGAAAAACCAAAGTATAATTGAATACTCCTCTACCATTTCAGGTTTTAAATTGTATCTCGCAGAATATAATTAATTTCACTGAAAGTCATCCAACTAATAATTATTTTCAAGAAGTCACATATCTATATTTTTAATTGCTTAAAAGTTATTAAACTTTACGCTTATCACTTAAAAGTCATTCGGGCTCAAATCCCACAAGATTCCTATAAAAAATATGATATAACATAAAATTTAATTAGAAGATCTAGAAATACATGCCACTTCAACTTGAATTGGAGCATACCCAATTTAAATATATTTCCTCTTAAATCCAATGTGAGCTGTGACCTAAAAGGAGAGCTTACTAGTTTAGTTTATGAAAATAATGTGGTACATTAAAAACAATCGGCCCACTAGTCCAAATAACTTTTAACTGGGTATAAAGGTTGTGGCAGATAGAATTTTCACCCAAAACATTCGGCTCCCAAACCGGCCGTTAGGGGCAATGCCGTCTGGCCCACAACTAGGACCGATATGGCTTACCTTAAGGGGCGGGGTTGGCCCGGTTGACATGTTTTATGTTAAAGTCATTATGTAACAGACAAGAAAATAATTTTAAGCTGATGTGGATCAAATCAGATTTAAGAGGGAATGTGTCTGAATTAGGTATAATCCATTTTAAGCTGATGTGGCATGTGTTTTTAAATTTTCTAATTAAATTTTATATCATACCAGATTTCTTGCATGATTATTAAGGCTTTAAGCTATAATAACTTATAAGTGATAATGATAGAGTTTAAAGACTTCTAAGTGATAAAAATAGATAAATAACTTTTGTAAAATTGAACATTAATTGAATGCCATTCCGGGAAATTAAATCCCTAATAGATATTGAAAGAAGGACAATTGTCCAAGACTAAGACTTACTTTCTCTTTAGCCCATTCGTTTCTCCGACCCTTCACTTTAGGTAGTAGTATAGTTAAGTAATACTCTTAAAATAAACTATCAAAACTATTTGCAAGGTTGTGCAAAATTCATTCAGTAATAGATAAATAGAAATAAGGGGCAAACTGGCGGGCCGGGATAAATATGGGCGGGTCGAAAACGAGTAATGTAAAAATGGATAAATTATCTGATCCAACCCATATTTAATATGGATAGAAAATGGATTAACCGGCGGCCAATATGGATATCCATATTATCCATGGCTTCTTGAATATGATCAGTTTTGGGAGAATTCTAGTCTCCCAAACTTGAGGAACCCCTAATCTGAGTCTTTACAAATGTAAAAGTTAAACTCATTAGTTATCACTTTCTAAGTGGATAATAGGGTTCTTATCCATATTTGACCCGTTTTTAAAAAGGTCATTATCCAACCTATTTTTTAATGGATAATATAGATGGATAACTATTTTTTATCCATTTTGCCACCACTACTCATATACATGGGTCAATGTGTTACTCACATCTTCTTCTTCTTTTATTTATTTATCCCAATTATTTTTTTGAGCCAAGTTCGTATCTGAAACAACTTTTCTACCTCATAGAAGGTAGGAGTAAGAACTGCGTGCACTCTCTAAGACCCCTTGCGAGATCACACTAGATATGTTGTTGTTATTATTTTTGTTGTATCCCAATTGTTTGACTAATCAGAAAAATGTTAATCAAGTTAAAAGAAAATGATAAGTATGCACCTAAAGCTGAGAAATGTAAGAACCTCAGTGTTCTTTCCCTAATTATGTGGAAGGAAAATCATCGAATGCACTTTTAATAAGTTTCCTTTGGAGCTTCAAAGATTTCGAATGTGAGCTTTTACCTTAAGAAATTGAGCTTAATGAAATTCCACGGACCATTCAAGCTAGGAATGTTATCATATATAATTGGAAAAAATACAAAATTGCTGGTCAGTCGAAACTAACTGCATTCACTAGCGCAAAAAAGTGCAAAATATGTATATTTTTATACATCATTGTAACGACTCAATCGATTATTTTGAGCTTTACCCTTCCATTTGGTGGTTTGAATCTTTCAGTAACTTCATATGATGTATTATGACTTGCGTGTTTTGTCGGTTTTAGTTTTCGAGTGGTTCGAGATTAATTTGAAAGAATGACTCTCGATTTGGAAGCTTTATGTTGGAAGAGTTGACCAAGGTTTAACTTTTTTGGGTAAACAGACTTGAAATCAGGTTTTGATGGTTCCGATAGGTTCGTATGATGATTTTGGACTAGTACGTATGTTCGGATTTGATTTTGGAGGTTCTTAGAAACATTCGACACTATTTGTCGAAAGTTGGCAATTTGAAGAACTTGAGATCATAAGTTTGACCAAGTGTTGACTTTGATATTATTGAAATCCAATTGGTATTCCGGAACTTTGGATAGATCTATATAGTTGAGTTGAACTTGTGTGCAAAGTTTGAAAGTAATCCGAAGTGTGTAAGTGTGATTCGGACACTCTTTTAAAGAATGAAGATGTTAGAAACTTAAGAGAAATTCTATTCGGTTTGAGCCTCAATTCTTTGTTGTGATGTTCCCTCGGGTGTTGTGAGCCTCTGGATAATCTTGGATATATAATACTTGTTGGTATGATTGGAAGGGTCCCGAGGGGCTCGGGTATATTTTGGATCATTGGTTGAGAGACTAGTTAAGTTAAAGATTTGAAAATTCCACCACAGTCAATATATGTAATAACTCGACCGGTCATTTTGAATTCTAGCATGTCGTTTGGAGGTTTGAGACCTTAGGTAGCTTCACTTCATGTATTATTACCTGCACGTGTAGTTGGATTTTATTTTCGAGGGGCAAGTTCATCTCTGTGTATATTGGTCCTTTTGAGGTTCTAGAGAGAGATGGTGAAGTGGCCTACATACTTGCTTTACCACTCAGCTTATCGGGATAATTCCATGCTTCGGGAGTACGATGGTGATCCGTCACATGTATTAGATTTTAGCTCAGTGCAGTTGGATAAGGATTTAACTTCTATTGAGGAGCCATTTTTGATAGGCAAGTCCAAAAGCTGAGGTCGAAGAACATTGCATCCGTGAAGGTCCAGTGGAGAGGTCAACCGATCGAGGAGGCGACTTGAAAGACCGAGCATGATATGCGGAGCAAATATCCTCATCTCTTTTAGCACTTTAAGTATGTTTCTATACTCATTCGAGGATGAACATTGGTTTAAGAATGGGAGAATGTAACGACCCGATCGTTCGCTTTGTGTATTTGAACCTTGTTCCCCTATTTCATGCTTCCCGTGTGCTTATTTGTGGTTATGTGACTTGTGGGGATAGTTGATTTAGTTTCGGAGAAATTTTGGATTGAATTGGAATACTTAGTTCCTAATTTGGAATCTTAAATTAGAAGTGTTGACAAAATTTGTCTTCTGTGTATATGAAATCGGATCAGAGTTTTGATAGTTCCATTAAGCCTTGATGGTGATTTTGGACTTAGGCTTATATACGTATTTGGATTTGGAGGTTCCTAGGTTGATTTGGCTCTAATTAGCCAAAGTTGGCAATTCGAAGGTTTAGAAGCATAGGTTTGACCTATAGTTGAGTTTGTGGTTATCGATGTCCGTTTGAGATTTTGAGCCTTGGAATAGATTTTGTATGGTTGTCTATGACTTGTGTGTAAAATTTTAGGTCATTCCGAGTTGTTTAGGCATGTTCGGCGTATGTTTTGGAAGCTGAAAATTTGAAATAGTTCATTAAGCTTGAATTGGTGTGTCATTCGTGGTTGTGATGTTATTTTATGTCATTTGAGGCCTTGAGTAGGTCTGTGTTATGTTTTGCTATTGATTGGTGTTATTGGATGGGTCCCGGGGGTGTCAGGTGTGTTTCGAGTAGGTTTCCCACCATTTCCCATTGTTTTGGATCAGATGTCTTCTGGTGTTCTAGTGTTCATCACGATCGCGGGGAGTGTTTTGGAGGATGGTGATATTTTCTCTTCGAGTTTGCGTTGGGTGTGAGCATAGGGGGGTAATGGCCTTCTCGTTCGCAGCCTGAATGTCGCGTTCGCGTAGAAAGGAAGGAGGATGGGTTTGTCAGGTTTTTAGCCTTCACGTTCGCGTGTGAGGGACTGCGTTCGTATAGGCTCAGCAGTGGTGGGCATGGTGTTCACGACTAGGACCTCGTGTTCCCTTAGAAAGGGCAGAATCTGGGAAAGATCTTGCCTTTCGCAATTGCGAAGTAGGTCCCGCGATCGTGAAGGGTATCACTGTGCAAAGACTAATAATTCTATTTCAAGGGTTTGAGTTATTGTATTATATTTTGAGATTGGGAGCTCGGGTTTGGGTGATTTTTGAAGGGATTTTCATGATTTGGATTGGGTTAAGTGTTTTTGACTCAGATTTGGTTATTATTCATGATTCCATCCTTGATCTTAGTATTTGAATGATGAATGTAATTGAAGAAAATTAGGAATTTTGGCAAAACTTTGCTAAAATAAAAAATGGGGATTTGAACCCCGATTCGGAGTCGGATTTGGATGAAACTTATATGGTTGGAATCATATTCGAATGGGTGTTCGGAGTTTGTGACTTTGTCGGGTTCCGGAAGGCGGGTGTGGGTTGACGTTTTGGTTGACCTTTTTGATTTTTAGTAAAGATTAGAGCTTTATTAATTAGAATCGATTTCTATAGCTGTGTTTGATATTATTGAGTTATTTTTTTGGCTAGATTTGACCCGTTTGAAGGCCGATTCTAGAGGCAAGGGCTTTTAGATTATTGATTTGGCTTATTTGAGGTAAGTATCTTGCCTAACCTTGCGTGATGGAATACCACTTAGAGTTTGGCCTTAATTGCTTAATTGTGTTATGTGAAAAGAAACGCGTACACGAGGTGATGAGCGTGTTCACGGGTGTTATGTGTGGTGTATTATCGAATTAGGTCGTGGGCTATTGAAAGCCTTAATTTGATAATGAACTTTGTTTGAAGGATGTTTAAAGCACTTTGTGAATACATGATCATGATCACTACATTGACTTAGCCATAGTCATGCTTTGTTGTGGAACACCCCTCCACACTTTTATGTTATTGTTATGTCCTTGTGCAGTTTATTGATAAGAAGTGAGCTTATATCTTGATGAAACTCTGCTATTATTGTTTTGTGATATTATGGCATATGTGGACATGTTGAACAGATTGATTGGTGGTGTCAGTACGAGGTCTTTGCCGTGCGATTGTGTCTATTGTTGTGCACGTAGGGAGAAATAAGGGTGGATTTTCCCGGGTTTCCCACATGAAAAAATAAGGGTGGCGATATGCGCATGTGAAAAAATAAGAGAGGCATTTCATGGTTATGTGCACATGCGGTGAAATAAGGGTGGCATTGTTGATGATGTTATGTAATATTTTGGGTTGTCTTTCTTGATGTTGTTTTTGGGTTGAAACGAGGTTGATATTTTGATTACATACTTGTTTCTTAAAATTTTCCGTCTTGTACTTCTATTAGTTATTGGTTGAATTTGACATGCTATCATATGCCCCACTCCTATTTGATGTTTTGTTGACAAAGATGAGTTTTACTATATTGAGTTGTTATCACACGCTCTATGAGGTTGTTAATATTGTCTTTGTTATATATTCTTTTTCTTTTGAAATATTGCACAGGTTATTTGACTAGTGAGTATCACATGACTTAAACTTGGTCACTACTTTATCGAGGTTAGTCTTGATGCTTACTAGGTGACGACTATGGTGTACTCATACTATGCTTCTACATATTTTTGTGCAGATCGAGGTACTTTGAATCTGGCAGATCGCTACAGAGGCATTTTTGCCCTTATTGAAGACTTCAAGGTATCCATGCTGTTTCGTTTGCAGGCTTCAGAGTCACCCACTTTAGTTTATTTCTACTTTTTATGTATTTCAAATGGTATTGTACTCTTCAAGATTTGATGTGTATTCTATTTAGAGCTTATGACTCAATATTATCGGGTTTTGGCAAGTTTATTAGTGTATCTACATTTGGCAGTATTATTATATTTCATAGCTTTCGTTAACTTGAAGTTGTTATATCTTTATTATTATCAATATATGATAGGCTTACCTAGTCTTAGACACTAGGTACCATCAGGACCCCTATGGTGGGATTTGGATCGTGACAAGTTGGTATTAGAGCCCTAGGTTCATAGGTTCTACGAGTTATGAGCAAGTTTATTAGAGTCTTGCAAATCGGTACGGAGATGTCTGTATTTATCTTCGAGAGGCTACAGATTTATTAGAAAATTTTCACTTCATTCATTCCTTATCATGCAAATGTATTGATTTTCGAGTTTGAAGGGACCCTAGGGCACTCATACTGGACAACCATATTTTAGTGCACCTTCTACACGGGGTCCCTACAGCAGTTATTCCAGTCATCCGGGGCACACTCGGTACCAGCAACCACGCCCGCCGAGGGGTTGTTTTCAGTATGGTGATGCTAGGCACGTCATGAGAGATTGTCCCAGACTTTGGAGAAGTGGACCTCAATAGGGTAATCAGGCTATGGTTTCTGCTCCAGTTACTACACCACCAGCACAACCAGTTAGAGGGGGAGGACATGCGGGTAGAGGGCATCCTAGAGGGGGAGGCCAGACCCATTGTTATGCTTTCCCTAGTAAGCCTAAGGCCGTTGCATCATATGCTATCATTATAGGTATTGTTCTAGTCTGTCATAGAGATGCATTAGTTTTATATAATTCAGGTTCCACTTATTCATATGTGTCATCCTATTTTGCTTTTATATTTGAATATATCTCGTGATTCTCTGGATACTCCTGTTCATGTGTCTACGCTCGTTAGGGATTATATTGTGGTGGACCGTGTCTAACATTCTTGTTTGGTCACTATTGAGGGCTACAAGACTAGGGTTGATCTTTTGTTGCTTAATATGGTGGATTTTGATGTGATTTTTGATATGGATTGGCTATCTCCATATCATGCTATTCTTGATTGTCACGCTAAGATCATGACGTTGGCTATGCCAGGGTTGCTAAGGTTGGAGTGGAGAGGTTCTTTGGGCCATGTACCTAGCAAAATTGTTTCCTTTCTGAAATCTCAGCAGATGGTTGAGAAGTAGTGCTTGGCGTACTTAACCTTTGTGAGGGATGTTAGTGCTGGCACTCCTACGGTTAAGTCAGTTTCGGCAGTCAGTGAGTTTCCAGATGTGTTCCCAGCAGGCCTACTGGTCATGCCACCCGATAATGATATTGATTTTGGTATTGACTTGGTGCCGGGCACAAATCCCATATCTATTCCACCATACCCCATGGCTCCAACCGAGTTAAAGGAATTAAGTGAACAATTGCAAGAATTGCTTGATAAAGGTTTTATCAGGCTGAGTATTTCACCTTGGGGTGCTCCAGTTCTATTTATTAAGAAGAAGGACGGCTCCATGAGGATGTGCATTGACTACAGGAAATTGAACAAGGTTACTATCAAGAACAAGTATCAAATGTCGCATATTGATGATTTATTTGATCAACTATAGGGTGCTAAGGTATTCTCGAAGATTGACTTGAGATTGAGGTACCATCAGTTGAAGATCATGGCTTCAGATATTCCTAAGACGACTTTCAAGACCCGTTATGTGCATTATGAGTTCTTGGTGATGTCTTTTGGGCTGACAAATGCCCCAACAACTTTCATGCACTTGATGAACAGAGTGTTTCAGCCTTATCTAGATTCCTTCATTATTATGTTTATTGATGATATATTGGTGTACTCTCACAGCTGAGAGGAGCGTGAGCAGCACTTGAGGATCGTGCTTTAGACATTGAAGGAGAAGAAGCTATTTGCTATTCTCTAATTGTGAGTTTTGGTTAGACTTGATGGCATTCCTGGGCCACGTGGTGTCTAGTGAGGGGATTAAGGTGGAATCAAAGAAGATTGAGGTAGTTTCGAGTTGGCCCAGAACTTCTACTGCTACTAAGATCCAGAGTTTTCTTGGGTTGTATGGGTATTATTGTTGTTTCGTGGAGGGTTTCTCATCTATTGCATCTCCATTGACCAAGTTGACTCAGAAGAGTGCCCCATTCAGGTGGTCTGGCAAGTATGAGGAGAGCTTTCAGAAGCTCAAGACTTCCTGACTTCAGCTCCAGTTCTGGTTTTACCTTTAGTATCGGGTTCATATACAATCTACTGAGATGCTTCATGGGTCTGTATTGGGTGTGTATTGATGCAGGATGGTAGTGTGATTGATTATGCTTCATGTTAGTTGAAGCCCCATGATAAGAACTACCAGTGCATGATTTGGAGTAAGTAGCTATTGTTCACGCGCTCAAGATTTGGAGGCACTATCTTTATGGCGTGTCTTGTTTTGATGACCCAAAATCCCAACACGTCATGATGGCTCCTAGCACACTTGCTAGGAAAGTAGGACATAACAAATAAAAAACAAAAAATAACAAAATTTGTAGGAATTACATAAGTTTGAAATCTCAATATAACAACATACTGCTAATGCAAGATAAATCCTCCCCATAAGTAGTAAATACATAGTCATAAGATCTAATACGGGAATAAAAATCTGAAGTGACTAAATATAATACTGTCTAAAATAAAGACAACAGTACATAAGAAAAAAGACGCCAAGACTGCGTGCGAGAATGCAGTGCTACCTCGTCTCTCAAAAACTCAGATCAATAAGCAAATCTACTACTGATAACTGGTCCCAACACTTGGATGATAAATGGATTGTAACTAACCTCGGCGAGGTAAAAGAAGCAAGAATGATAAATGACAC
>AWOL01S0046573.1:75419-119907 GCA_000715115.1 Nicotiana otophora | reverse complement strand
TTCATTCTACTAAGATTGGTGTTTGCCTTACATACTAGTACTATTCGACAGTACTAATGTCCCTTTTGCCGTGGGCGCTACATCTTTGAATGGATGTAGGTGGTTCCATCGCAGATAGTGTCGATCGCAGATAGTGGTGCTCTCTTTCTCTCCTCACAGCAGTCTTGGTGAGCACCATTTCTCCCAGGGGTCATGTAGTCCTTCTTTTGTATAAGTTTTCATATTTTGAGGTATAGCCGGAGCCTTGTTGCCGGAATTGTCATGTTGCTCTTTTGTACCATTAGAGGCTCCGTAGACGCTTATGTGGGTCATATATGTATGTTGGGGTGGCCGTTGGATTGAGCTGTATTCTGGAAACTCAACTATGGCATAATTTATATAAGGAAAAATGAACTAGTAACATTTATATATTTATATAATTGATCGCTCCCATATTTTACAAACGGTGATGCGATCCCTTTTTGGATTATGAATAAGTCGGGTAGGAAAGGTTTAATAGGCTTGCTCAACCGGGTTCACTCAGTTGAGCACCAGTCGCGCTCCCCGAGGTTGCGGCGTGGCACTATCCTAACACTCTTATAAGGGTAATGAGACATGCTGGAAGGAAACAAGTCATACCTCGGGTTTCCAACATGGTCCAGTACAAAGCAGATTTCAAGGGAGACTTCATTCCATTCAAGTTCGAGGCGCAACATATGTAGAACGAAAAGATCATTATGGAAGGAGAAACTATCAAGCCAGACAGGTATCACGCTGATCGTATGTATTACTATCTATCATGGCTGGAAGACGATATAGCAGAGGACGTCAAGCCAGGAGTCAATCTGAAGGATAGGATCATAGATGAAGTGGCTAAGGCACAACTAAAGTACAAAAGGCTACATAAAAGGGCGTTCGAGTCTGAAGCTAAACATCTGGAGCAACACAAAGTGAACATGGAGGAGATAAGGGAATGGAAGGAGATTGCCACTAAGTCAACAGAAAGATTGGAATACTTGGAATAAGGACTGATGGAGCTAGAAGGGAAGATGAGAAAGAGATTCTCGGACTGTCAAGTCATGAACAACGATGAAGGAGGAAATCTGGCAAAAGCTTACTTACTATTGGATATGCGCGATCTGGGAAACCTGATTGATGGGGTCAAAAGACCAAGCATGGAGAAGGTCCTTTAGGGACCCATTAGATTAGGAGATCATGTTCTTTACTGCTTTCTAGCTTAGATTTCGATGTAATAAGACTTGATGTCATTAGTCACTTTATTATTATTGACGATTTAGTGAAAGTTTGTTTTGGCCTATTTTTGCATTAATGAAATGAAGCAAAGTTGGCATCAATTTTCTCCAAGTCTATGTGTCGCTTAGGCCTACCTCAGGCACAATGAGGTCCCAAAAATTAGGACGCGAATTATTGCATGACTTTGTGAAACATGTTTAAATACTGCAAACATTCTTTTATCTTCACCTTACTAACTTGGTTAGCTTTTGCTTTTTCTTTTCTTTTTTGATTATTGCCATTCCCAAAGGTTGGTTCGTGCATACTGGCATCATCAACATACCATACTAGATCCAGAGGTCCTCCACCTCCTCCTCCACCTAGCAACCCGAAAGGCAAAAGCAAGGGAAAAAGGAAGATGGATGATTTAAGTATCAGGAAAGGCAATGCTACTATGGCAGAAAATTTGGAAACTTCAGATGGCATAAGTACTCCAGGGCAGAATGAGCTGATCTTACTTTTGGAGCAGAAAATCCTGGAACTACAGGGCGAGCTTGAGTAGGCCCAGAACCTGGCAAACCTCTCCCTTACTCTCAATGTTCCCGACATCAACCAGCAAAACCTGACTACCTAGAACCAAACACCACCACAAAACACACAAAACCAGAATCCACCACCAAATCCTCCTGCACCACCCAGTATTTCGCACCTCCCCAGAACCTTAACCCGCCACTAGTGTCGATCCCTCAACAACACCACCATCATCCAACTCAATACCCGTAAACCACTACTTATCACACCCCTCAAAATGCCGCAACCCACTTCTGATCCCCAAAACTTGACCAACGACCATCCATATACCCATGTTCCGGGAACTCATTAAAGCAACCCGATATATGTGGAAACCTTACCCCATACCCCGCAGTAAACCCTATATATACCTGAATCGACTGAAAAGGACTTGCTCATTAGAAACATGGTAGAGGATCTCAAAAAGCTCACAGAGTCAAGAGTGTTGAAGGTGGTAAAGGCGTTAAAGGTCTAAACTACAAGGACCTATGTATTCAGCCGGATGTGGAACTGCCGGAGGGTTACAAACCTCCCAAGATCGAAATGTTCGATGGTATCGGTGATCCGAAGGTGCATCTGAGAACATACTGCAACAAGCTTGTAGGGGTGGGCAAGAATGAACAAATCCGCATGAAACTGTTCATGCGAATCCTTACAAAAGATGCTTTGTCTTGGTATATCAGTCAAAACCCAAAGCAGTGGGTTAGTTAGGTGAGTATGGCATCAGATATCATGGATAGATTCAGGTTCAACACGGAAAATGCACCAAACATTTTCTACATTCAAAAGCTCAACAAGAAGCTGACAGAAACCTTTTGCGAGTATGCTATTCGTTGGAGATCAGAGGCTGCAAAGGTTAGGCTAGAACTTGAAGAAGAACAAATGAACAAGTTCTTTGTCAGAGCTCATGACCCGCAGTATTACGAAAGGTTGATGGTTATTGAAAATCAAAACTTCTCCGACATCATCAAGCTAGGAGAAAGAATAGAAGAAGAAATCAAGAGAGGTATGATAACCAATTTCAAGGAGCTACATGCCACGAATAAAGCTTTGCAATCCGGAGGTATTTCAAAGAAGAAGGAAGTGGGTGCCATGATGGTAGCCCAGGGCCCTAAGTCTCCCCTCACATACCAAGCACCTTCATCCATATATCAACCCTCACCCCCGAAATACCAATACCCTACCACCTACCATACCTACAATGCTCAACCTGCATATTACCATTCACCTCCACCCGCCCGCCAAAACTACCCGAAGCCACGTCCAAAATTCGACCGCAGGCCTCTTAGACAATATACCCCAATTGCTGAACCCATAGACCAATTGTATGAGAGACTGAAGGCCGCTGGTTATGTCACCCCTATTCCTGCTGTTGTTGTGGAGAATACTTCCCAATGGATCAACCCCAAGAAAACATGTGCTTATCATTCAGGCATGAAAGGTCATACCATTGAGGAATGCTGCATGTTAAAAGACAAGATTCAGACATTGATCGAAACTAAGGTTATACAAGTAAAGGAAGCTGCACCAAATGTTCGCAACAACCCTCTCCCGGATCACAGAGGTGAGGGAGTGAATGTGATAGAAACTGATGAGGAATGGGATCAGAAAGGGTCCATTGGACTCATCTGAGAGGGAGACGCTGCTAAAACATCTCCAGTCACCCTCATGCCAGTTATGGTACAAACCCAGACGCCGTTTGAAGTTGAGGTAGCTATACCCTTCACCCATCTTACAAGTCTGATGCCATCCCATAGGATTATGTTGCAGAAGCAAGAATAAAGGGAAAAGCCAAAATGGAAGAAAGAGGTGACACACAAGGTATGACTAGAACTGGTAGAGTTTACACACCTGAGAATCTAGGAGGAATGAATAAGGAAGTTGCACCAAAGCTGCATGTTGTCAAGACTGGCACCGACGATCTTTGGAGGAAGATATAAGCAAGGAAGTATTCTGTTGTTGACCACTTGAAAAAACCTCCAGCTCAGATGTCCATCTTATCACTGTTGCAAAAATCAGATGCGCACAGGAATGCTTTGATGAAGGTGTTGAGTGAAGCTTATGTATCCACCGGCATCACTAATGGAGATATGGCTAACATGGTCGTACAGGTATTGAAGAGCCACAAAATCTCTTTCCATGAAGATGAGTTACCACCAGAAGGATTGATTCATAATAGGGCGTTGCATATCACAGTGCAATTCGAAGATAAGTTCATCGCCATGGTCTTGATAGATGGAGATTCGAGTCTTAACATGTGTCCACTGACCACTCTAAAGAGACTGGGTAAAGGCCTGCACGAGATACAAATGGGAATCATGAATGTGAAGGCATTTGATGGACCTCAGAGAGTCACCATTGGAGAAATCAACCTCAATCTACATATGGGTCCAACTTGGTTTGATGTTGAGTTCCAAGTGTTAGATATATCTGCTACTTACAATCTATTGTTGGGACGTCCATGGATACATGCAGCCGGGGCAGTGGCTTCAACTCTGCACCAGGCTGTGAAGTTTGAGTGGAATCATCAGGAGGTGATCATCCATGGATATGGGAGCAACCCCATCAACACCAACCAGACCGTTCAAGTCGTTGAAAATAGAAGGAAGCTGGGTGGAGAAACATATCATCACATTGAACGGTTTAACGAAATTGAAAAGGACAGATGGTGGAGCAACAAGATAGAAAGCATATTGTTGTGAATGGGGTATGAACCAGGAAAGGGTCTCAAAAACAAGCTTCAGGGGATCACCAAACCCGTACAACCACAGTACTATGGCAGGACTCTTGGACTCGGATATGAATACACATGGTAAGAATATCAGGATTGGAGATCGCCATGCATGCCCCTTATTATCCACTCAAATAACCCGTACCATATCTGCACCAGACATTCTATCAGGCTGACATGATGAGGGGATCTGAGGAAGATGAGATTTTGGCTGGTATGAGCAAGCTGTTTCTGGACGAAGAAGATATGGACTGCAGTGCAATTGTTGAGGAGGAGGAGGAGGAAGACCTTACCATTAAAACCATAGAATAAGGATTTGTTCTCAAGAACTGGATCGATGCACCATCCCGGGCTCACAGAGTTCCTGGGTAGTATGGAAAATTAACATGAATTATTTTCATATAGTTTTGAGCATTTAAGGCATTTTTCAGTATTTTATTTTGAAATAATTACTTGAGCCATCGAGTCGTACTTGTTGACATTTTTAAAGTTTTATTAATGCATTACTGCTTTTCTTATTTATTATTATCTTTCTACATTCTGTTCAGCATAATTATTACATATCCTGATGAACCAACTATTGTGACATGTAATGAGACAACGCAACATACGTATAGTGATTCGGAAAATCTGGAAGATGATATAATACCTGAGGAAATCGTCAGAGAAGTAGAGAACTTTGAAAACAATCCGAAGTCTAATTTGGAGGAAACTGAGGCCATTAACTTAGGGGATTCTGAAACGGTCAAGGAAATACGTATAAGCATTCATCTATCACCGTTAGAGAAAGAAGGGTATATCAGATTTCTAAAGGAGTTTGAGGATATATTTGCATGTTCCTACGATGATATGACTTGTTTGAGCACATCCATAGTTGCTCACAAGCTACCCATCAATCCCATGTGTCCACCAGTAAAGCAGAAGCTTAGAAAGTTCAAGCCAGATATGAGTTTGAAGATAAAAAAGGAGGTTACCAAGCAAATCAAAGCCAAGGTTCTCCAAGTGGTCGAATACCCGACCTGGTTAGCCAACATTGTGCTAGTTCCAAAGAAAGATGGGAAGGTTAGAGTATGCATCAATTACCGAGATCTGAACAGAGCAAGTCCTAAGGATGATTTTCCGCTGCCTAACATACACATACTGATTGATAACTGCGCTAAGCATGAACTCCAATCATTTGTGGATTGCTTCGCAGGATACCACTTTGGATGGATGAAGACAATGCCGAAAGGACCGCCTTTATCACACCATGCGGAATATATTGCTATAAAATGATGTCGTTTGGTTTGAAGAATGTTGGGGCCACCTACATGAGGGCCATGACGACTATCTTCCATAACATGATACACAAATGTTATCATCAAATCTAAAAAGAGTTTGGATCACATAGCAGACTTGAAGAAATATTTTGATCGGCTTCGAAAATATAACTTGAAGTTGAACCCTGCAAAATGTACCTTCAGAGTCCCTGCTGGAAGATTATTAGGTTTCATCGTCAGTCGCTGGGGTATCGAGTTAGACCCATCAAAAATCAAAGCTATCCAGGACTTGCCATCGCCAAAGAATGAAAAAGATGTGATGAGTTTTCTAGGGCGTCTCAATTATATCAACCGTTTTATAGCACAATCAACAGTGATATGTGAGCCAATCTTCAGAATGTTGAGGAAAGATGCTGCAACAAGCTGGACTGAAGAATGCCAGAAAGTCTTCGACAAAATCAAAGAGTATTTATCCAAACTGCCTGTGTTGGTCCCACCAGAACTAGGAAGACCCCTGCTGCTTTATCTGTCTGTGTTGGATGGGGCCTTTGGTTGTGTTATAGGACAACATGATGAAAGGGAAAGTTATCAAAGTGGAAAATAATGTTGAGTGAGTTTGACATCGTCTATGTAACTCAGAAGACAGTCAAAGGGCAAGCCTTGGCGGATCACTTGGCAGAAAATCCCGTAGACGGAGTATACAAACCATTGAAAACGTATTTTCCCGACGAGAAGGTATCGTTTGTAGGAAAAGATATCACCGAGGCGTACGATGGTTGTAGGATGTTCTTCTACGGAGCAGCAAACTTCAAATGAGTGGGTACCAAAGCTGTCTTAGTATCAGAAACCGGTCAACACTATCCGGTATCCGCAAAACTCAAGTTTTTGCGCACCAACAATATGGCGGAATATGAGCCTTGTATCCTGGGACTCAGGTTGGACATTGACATGAACTTTCAGGAGGTGTTAGTAATCAAAGCTTCAGATCTATTGGTGCACAAGGTTCTAGGAGAATGGACTACAAAGAACACCAAAATATTGCCATATTTGCACTGTGTACAAGAGCTGACAAAGAGATTCACAAAGATTGAGTTCAAACATGTTCCAAGGATTCAGAATGAGTTTGCAAATGCATTTGCCACTTTGTCTTCCATGATACAACACCCAGATAAGAATTTCATCGATACTATCCCAATTGGAATTCATAAGCAGCCAGCTTATTGTGCTCATATTGAAGAAGAGATTGACGGAAATCTGTGGTTCTACGATATCGAGAAATACTTAGAAAATGGAGAATATCTAGAGCACGCTACCCATTCTCAGAAGCGCACGATTCGAAGATTGGCCAACCATTTCTTTCAAAGTGGAGGAATTTTGTACAGAAGGACTCTTGATTTAGGTTTGTTGCGATGCGTCAATGCCAAGGAAGCGTCTAGATTGCTCGAGGAAATACATGCTGGAACTTGCGGACCTCACATGAATGGTTTCATTCTTGCCAAGAAGATATTAAGATCGGGGTATTTCTGGATGACTATGGAAACATACTGCATAAAATTTGTTCAAAAGTGTCACCAATGCCAAATACCTGCTGACATGATATGGGTACCACCCAACGAACTTAATGCAACAAGTTTGCCCTGGCCCTTATCCGCTTGGGGTATGGATGTCATCAGACCAATCGAACTCACTCCTTCAAACGGGCATAGGTTCATTCTAGTGGCTATAGACTACTTTACAAATTGGGTTGAAGCCATATCCTATAAGGCTGTAACTAAGAAGGTATCAGCAGATTTTGTTCGGGACCACATCATTTGTTGATTTGGAGTACCTGAGTCAATCATTACTGAAAATGCTGCCAATCTCAATAGCGACTTGATGAAAGCCATGTGTGAAACATTCAAGATCAATCATCGGAACTCTACAGCATGCAGGCCGCAAATGAACGGAGTCGTAGAGGACGTCAACAAGAACATCAAGAAGATATTGAGGAAAATGGTAGATAATTACAATCAATGGCAAGAGTAGCTACCGTTTTCTTTGCTCGGGTATCGCACCACAGTTCGTACCTCAATTAGGGCAACCCCATATCTACTAGTCTATGGTACTGAAGTCGTTATCCCCACCAAAGTGGAAATCCCTTCTTTAAGAATCATACAAGAGGCCGAGCTCAGCGACGCAGAATGGATACGGAATCGGTATGAACAATTAGCTGTCATTGATGGAAAATGAATGAACGAAGTATGTCACGGTCAACTCTACCAGAATAAAATGGCAAGAGCTTTCAACAAAAAGGTCAGGTCGAGGCAATTCATGCCGGGAAAATTGGTACTAAAGCGAATCTTCCCACATCAGGATGAAGCAAAGGGGAAATTATCACCCAACTATCAAGTCCCTTACGTGGTTCCCCGAGTATTAACAGGAGGAGCACTTATACTTGTAGAGATGGATGGGGAGATCTAGCCAAAACCCATCAATTCTGACACAATTAAGACATATTGTGTGTTAAGATTATGTTTGCACTTTCTATTTGATGTAACTGAACTATGCTTGATCTAATTCTCGTTTTAGAGGGGATACGTAGGCAGCCTTGTGGGTTCGGTCACATCATAATAAAATCTTCATTCCCCCTATGGTTAGAAACTGGGGCAAGATCTTGAGTTCGCCCGATTTCATCATGTTTAGAACCGCCAAAGAATGTATCGCCAGGAGTATGCATTTAAACTAGGGCAGAATTTTGAGGAGGATCCTCAAAATTCCGAATCAAGGAGTTTGCAATGTCTCAAAAATGTGTCACAGTCATCAGTTCATCAAAATTATTTGATCTCATGCATTATCACATATTTCAAACAACTATATTTTTACAAATAATTTGTTAAATGCATGCATGTTTTTCAAAATTTTATTTCTATGGCAGCCAGACGTTACTTAGGGTGACTCAAGCAGAACCTCAAGACAAGAGTGAAGCCAAAGAAAGGAATCGAGATCATGAACCAACCTTCCCCCTCGCCAAAACGCACGATTTTTCTTTGGGCGCTGGCACAATGAACATAACAGGAACATCCGCAAATACATACACACAGCAAGATCACTATTTTCACCCCAACAAGAATCGCCAAACGCAAACACATCAAGCTAAGAAATGTTTTGCTCTATCGCAGTTAATCATTGCTTTTCTTGCATAGGGCTAAGCACTGCTCTCATCATCGCATAAGGTTAAACACTACCTTCTTTGCATGAGACTAAGCATTGTCTCCATACCTTGCATGAGGCTAAGCACTGCCTCCATGTTGCATAAGGCTAAGCACTGCCTTTTCTCTGCATGATACTAAACATTGTCTCCATACCTTGCATGAGGCTAAGCACTGCCTCCATTATTGCATAAGGCTAAGTACTGCCTTTCCTTGCATGAGACTAAGCACTGTCTCCATTCTTTTCATGAGGCTAAGCACTGCCTCTATATTGCATGAGACTAAACATTGTCTTCATTCCTTGAACGAGGCTAAGCAATGCCTCCATCATCGTAGAAGGTTAAGCATTTCCTTTCCTTTGCATGAGACTAAACACTGTCTCCATTCCTTTGCATGAGACTAAGCACTGTCTCCATTCTTCACATGAGACTAAACACTGTCACTACCATGCATAAGGCTAAACACTGCCCTCACTTTGCATGAGACTAAGCATTGTCTCCTCTCTTTGCATCGGGCTAAGCACTGCCCTCATCTCATACAAGACTAAACCTTGTCTCTTCTCGTTCTCGCATACGATTGAGCATCACCTGTTTCCTTTGACAAGCGATCCATATTACTGCATCTTTGCATTTCATGGGCTGAAACATCGCTACATTATCTGAAGGCATCATAGTCTGAGGGCATCATCCTCATAGCCCGAAGACATCATGCCATGGCCGGTGGATCTCTCGAAACTACACATCATTATTCAAAGGCATCATAGTCTAGAGGCACCATCCTCATGGCCCGAGGACACCATTTCATGGCCTGCGAATCCCTTATCATACACTTCATGGCCCAGGATATCATGGTCCAAGGACCTCATCCTCAAACGTCCGAAGACAACCCTCATGGTCCAAAAGGGAATTTGCATCATGTTTAAGTTACGCAATAACCCATATATTCGTGTGCATCGTGTTTTAAGTTTTGAAGGTAACTCGGGAGGTAACCGTTCTACAAATAAGAGAAATTCTCGCTCCGGTTTCCATTCTCAACATTCGCATCCTTTGACTATCTAAAACGTAACCGACAACCAGTAATTGATTAGTTTTTGTTCTATAACTGTCCAAATATCTGCCTCGTACATTTGTAACGTTCATTTAACATTTATGGCTCCATCCAAAATTATCTGTTACTTACGACACTATCTTACCCAAAAGATCCTTTTGAAACGTATGACCACTCTTATAATAACTCAATCAATTTCGTTCACCGTTGGATCCAGAACTATACACGACCTAATTCCCATAATACCAGGGATATGTAGGCAACTCAAAAACCAGGGTTCGACCCCCCATTTTTCAAAAACGCATCATCCCACACTCATTTCAGACAAAATTGGTCATCATTTTCTTTACCCGACAACTCTTTCATCCTTCTCGGGTAAAGAGGGGCAGTTGTTGATACCTAAGTTTGCCCTCATATTTTTCAAGTAGTATATATACTTACAAAATATCATTTTGCATCATTACACAATTTAGAATAATTATACAAGTATTTTTATAATTTCTTTGTAATTTTAAAGCTTTAAAACTAATTTTTGTTTTGTGGATAAATTAATTGAATATGTATTATTTACCCCCTTTAATTATTTTGTGATGATTTAATAATCCAACTCTATTATTTGCATTTACATATCTATTTTATAATATTTTAGTTTATTTTATATAGTTACATTTGCACTTTTTATGCCAAATATGTAATTTTGCAATAATAGCCTATATTTTACAATACATTGCATTTGTCATTTTATTTAAGGTCAAAATACCTTTTTGCATTTTTTATAATCTTCAACTATTGTTTCAAAGTATTAAGTTGCATAAATAGCATTTGTTGTATTTTAGTTAACTATTTTATTAAAATTATTTCCCCTCAATCCGCTACTTCAAAATTTGGACCAAATTATGCCTTATTTCCGGACCAATAAAGGTCCAAACAAATGAGCCCAACCCTAATCTGCCCTGGACCAAACCAAAACGACCCCTTTTGTTCCAACCTGGCCGGGACCCGTTTACTCGACCCGCCCCACTTTCTTTTAATCACGGCCATTGATCTCAGATGATCAACGGCCTATAATAATCCCTACCCTTTCCTTATATACCCTCACCCTAAACCCTAATCCCATTCTCACACTCCACCCACCCCTAAATCCTCTACTCTCCTCTTCTCTGAGAAACCCTAGCCTCCACCCAAAATCTTCTCTGAATCCAAATCATTCATGGATTCTTACCGTGATTTACTTACCTTTTCCGGATTATACCGCTATTACTTGTGTAAATATGATGTTTACCTTTTCCGGATTATACCGCTATTACTTGTGTAAATATGGTGTTACTTAGTACTTGACAATGTTTGGCAAATATCAGTCTCTGAATCAAAGGAGATCGGCTTTACTCTCCAAGATTTGGATGATACTTCGTCCGAATACGTTCATAGCAAGGCTATGAGGTTCTGATTCACCAAGATCTCCGGCCAATTTCTGATCCTATTCAAACTAGGGTTTACCGGGTTTCTTCTCCTAATCCAATTCTAAATTAATTTTTGCATGTTCTTCTTTCCTTATTTATGTTCGATTGACTGTATTTTCTTAGTTATGTGTTGATTTTAATTACTATAAAACCCCTCCCCAATTTCCCCTTTGGACAGACTCGAATCGCTTAAGAACTATTGTTATTCTCTCACTTTTCACCTTCTATATTATTTCTGCTCTCTTGATTGTGGTCGGCTGAAAGCCAAGGACACCGAAATCTTCTCTATTAACCTCCCTAGCACGAGCACTACTCGGGGCTCACTAAAGCTCCTGTGAACTCTGACGTACTAGGATCTGGGATTCTCACTGTTATCTTTCTTTGTTGTCATCGCTGAGATTCTAAGTTACTCACTCTTTTGCTCGTTTATCTTTGCAACTGGTTAGCATTCTCTACCCTTTACTTCCTTAATTATTACTCCTCTACTTATTCATGTATGTGTATTCTGCGTGCCAACACTGTTTGAACTTTTATAGAAAAGCATGACGTAAGTTTCTTTGTTATTTGTGAACTCCAGTGTTGTATTGTTGTATTCGTTCTCTAGTTCTATTGTCTCAATGACGTTTTGCAGTTCCATGTTCTCTAATATCAGACTTGATAGGCTTCAACATGTGTAGTATACTTTCACTCTATGTATTTGACTTAAATGGTTTCTGGCCTTCTTAGGTTTTATCTGATTGGTCATGCTCATGTTAACCTCAATGTCGTGTCCTTTGCTTGTTATGAGCTCATATTCATGCCTTGGATTTCTGGGACCTTTTTGTAGAAACTGCTCGCCCAAAGTCCGCTTTAATGAATCTATTCCTACTAGATCCTTTATGTATAACCTATTGTTCATGCAAACTGATCCTCAACTCTCCCATGTTATAGCATTGTCTTAATCTCTAGCCAAGCATGTTTGTCTGTGATTTGTAACTCTGATAATTGTGTTCCCTGACTGGGCAATCCTACACTATTTAGCATTGCTTCTAGGATAAATACCAATGTGTATTTCTCTCTCATGTGTGGTTGACTGGCATGAATCCTAATGTCCTTCTGTCTTGTTAGCCTATAGTTGACATGTTCTTTTGCCTACTATAAGTTCTTTAGAATCTTTGTGCTATAGTTAATGTCCATCAGGTTAGGTTTCATGATCAACCATGTATGTTTGCCAAATTGTGCCCACTAGCATGTTGTTATGTTGTTTGCAACCACATTCACATTAGGTTTTCATGATAAAACCTTCATATCAAGACTATACTCTACCTGCTTCTTGTTCATGATTCTGTTAGGCTATCATCTAAAGGTCCTTAGGTTGTTTCTGGATCATGCTTTACTAAAATGGTTTATTGTCCTATGATGGTCAATCTTGTCACTATCAAACTCTGTTTCTAGAATTACTAAGCATAATCTTGCCTCATATGTGTCTTGTGTGCCTTTCCATTTAGCATGATCTTGTTTATATGTCTTGGCTAAAGCTGTTAATGGTTAAAGCTGTTAATGGTTAAAGCTTTAAGAACTGTGACAACCCAGCTAGTCCGTCTTGAGATATATAGCCTTGATCCCCTATTAAATGCTTCTCCCATATCTATTTCTGCTATTGTTACTTACCAGGAGGTTTCATTTTGGGTTTTGGAAGTGATTGGGATACTTAGTCCCTAAATGGAGGTTTAAGCCTTAGGATGGGCACCGTAGTCGGAAATGTGTGAAGACGACTCTGGAATGGAATTCTGTCAATTTCGTTAGTTTTGTTGTGTGATTTTGGGCTTAGGGGCGTATCCCGATTGTGTTTTGGAGGTCCGTAGCTCATTTAGGCTTGAAATGGCAAAAGTCAAATTTTTGGAGTTTTGGGTCGGTAGTGGAATTTTTGATATCGGGGTCGAATTCCAATTCCGGAAGTGGAAGTAGGTTCGTAGTATCAGTTTTGACTTGTGTGTAAAATTTGAAGTCATTCGGACGAGGTTTGCTATGTTTCGACATCGTTTGTAGAATTTGAAAATTTTAAATTCTTTAGGCTTGAATCCGTGCATAATTCGCGTTTTTGATGCCGTTCGATGTGTTTTGAATGCTCGACTAAGTTTGCATGGCATTTTCGGATTGGTTGGTATGCTTGGTTGAGGTCCCGGGGACCTCGGGTGTGTTTCGGATGCTCAATGGATGAATTTTGGACTTAGGAAAGTTGCTGAGTTCTGCTGGTTCTGGTGTTTCACACCTGCGGAGTGGAGACCGCAGGTGCGGACTCGCACATGCGGAAGATCAGGCACAGATGCGAAAGTAGGAGGCTTGACCAGGGGTCACAGGTGCGAGGAAGTTCTGCATCAGTGATGCCCGCAGAGGCGCCCAAGGATTCGCAGGCACGGAGAAAGACCGGAGGAGCGGACAGTGCTCCGCAGGCGCGCACGCGCAGATGCGACCCCAATGCCGCAGATACGGACCCAGCCCCCTTAAGTCATATCTGCACCTGCGAGGAATTTTTTGCAGGTGTGACAGTAAGTCTGCAGGTGCGGAAATCGCGGGGCAGCAAAGGGGCAGAATCGAGGGTTGGGGTTCAAATTCACAAATTTGATTTTTGAGCTCGGGAGAAGGCGATTGTTTGAGGGATTATAGAGAAAGCTTTGGGGTAACGGTTCATAACTTATTTTTTGTTGTATTTGCATTAATCTATTGTTGTTTTCTTCATTTAATTAAGGAATTTGAGTGAGAAAGTTTGGAAAATGGGGGAAAAGTTCCCCAACCAAATTTCTGAGTTTGAGTGGGATTTGGACATCAGATTTGGATAATTTTGGTACGAGTGATCTCATGAGCGAATGGGTGTTCTTAATTGGTAACTTTTACCCGATTCAGAGACGTGGGCCGGGGAAGACCTTTTGGGGCGTTTTTCTAATTTCTTACCTTAGCTTTGATTTCATTAGCTAGATTAGTTTCTTGTAGCTATATTTATATTATGTAATTGGTCTTGGCTAGAATAGCATGCCTACTTGTTTAACTGCTTATTTGAACTCTGCGCAGCATGTTTAGTGAAATTACTTGCTTTCCTTGACTACAACTTAGTCTAATAGGTTTTCCTGCTGTAATTGTTATTTTGATTGGTTGCGTTGCATATTTACTTTAGGACTACGGAACGGTAATCCGGGAGATCCCCCTGTACTGCATATTTACTTTGGGACTACGGAACGGTATTCCGGGAGATCCCCCCTGTTTGTATATTTATTTTGGAACTAAGGAATGGTATTCCGGGAGATCCCCCTACACATTTACGTTTGGGACTATGAGACGGTATCTCGGGAGATCCCCTGTTGTTATCACTATGTTCTAAGCTGTTGCCTTTCATTTGATTCTATTCATGCTAGATTTCCATATTTATTTTACTTCGATATTTTATTCTGCCTTATTTTATTATATTTATACCAGTAGGGCCCTGACCTCATCTCGTCACTACTCGACCGAATTTAGGCTTGGCACTTACTGGGCACCGTTGTGGTGTACTCATGCCCTTTCCTACACATGTTGTTTGTGTGCAGATCCATGTTTATCTTACCAGCCTCATCACTAGTTGCAGTTGCTGCTGCTTATTGGAGACTTCAAGGTACATCTGCTCGCGCCCGCAGATCCTTGGAGTCCCCCTCTATCCCTCTATTTTCATTTTTCCTTCTTTCTGTAGATATAATATATAGAACGGTTAAGACTTCTTAGTAGCTTGTGACTTACGGTATTTCGGGTTTTAAGGAATTATTTTGTACATTTTTTAGAGGAGCTAATTGTATATGCTGAGTGGCATTCAGTTGCTTATTAGATAATTATTAATGTTAGTAGTTAATGTTCGTGTTTTTGTTTCATTTTCGCAAAGTGTTAGGCTTACCTAGTTGTAGAGACTAGGTGTCGTCATGACGGTTCACAAAGGGAGAAATTAGGTCATGACAAGTTGGTATCAGAGCTCTAGGTTCATAGGAGTCGTGAGTCACAAGTCAGTTTATTAGAGTCTCGCGGATTGGTGCGAAGACGTCTGTACTTATATTCGGGAGGCTATGGAACTGTTAGGAATAAACAACATACTTCCTTGATTCATTTTCGTGCGAGTTATTGTCATTAAATTCTAAAAATCTCTATTCTATTCTTTCTCGCAGATGGTGAGGACCCATACCGGAGGATCTGATGACCAGGCACCTGCGCCCCCTACTAGAGCTGCCAGAGGCCGGGGCCGGGGTAGAGCACGGCCACGCGGTGTAGCAAGAACACCCGCGCGAGTTGCAACAGAGAAGCCCCCAGCAGTTCCAGCTGGAGGGCAGGCACCGGAGGTTCCTATTGATGCACCAGCCCTCCAGGATACTCTAACCTAGTTCATTAGCATGTTCAGCACCTTAGCTCAGGCTGGATTGCTTCTGTTAGCTCCTGTCACATTTCAGGCTGGGGGAGGGGCACAGACTCCCGTAGCCCACACTCCTGAGCAGAGGGTCCGGGTTGATCAGGCCCTAGAGTTCACTCTTATACCACCAGTAGCCCCGGTTCAGCATGAGACTAGGACAACCGCTTCTGAGGCAGAGCAGCTCAGACTTGAGAGGTACCAGAAGTACCACCCACCTACCTTCATCGGATTGGCTACAAATGATTCTTAGGGTTTTTTGGAGGAGTGTTATCGTATGCTCCGTACTATGGGCGTAGCGAAGACGAGTGGGGTTTCTTTTACCACCTTCCAGCTTAGAGGATTAGCCTATCAGTGTGGCGTTCTTATGCGTTGAGTAGTCCGGATGAGGCTACTTCACTTACATGGACTCAGTTCTCGGACATGTTTTTGAGAGAGTATGTCCCTCAGAGCCTCAGGGACTCATGTTGCGCGGAGTTTGAGCAGTTGCGCCAGGGTGCTATGACTGTGTCAGAGTATACAGTTCGCTTCAGTGATTTGGCCCGACATGCACCGGCCTTGGTTTCCATAGTTAGAGAGAGGGTTCGACACGTTATTGAGGGACTCCACCCCAGTATCAGGATTAGTATGGTCAGAGAGTTGGAGATGGATATTCCTTACTAGCAGGTTGTGAGCGTTGCTAAGAGATTGGAGGGCATGCTTTCCCGGGACCGAGAGGAGAGAGAGGCCAAGAGGTCTTGAGATACTGGTTCTTATTCTGGAGCTAGTTCCCCAGCAGCCCGCCATGGTAGGGGTTATGTGGGTCGCCCCGTTCATTCAGCTCTTCCAGCCGCCAGTGGTGTTCCAGCCCCTTCTAGGCCATAGGAGCCTTATTCTGCACTGCCAGTATCTAGTGTGCCTCCTGCTCGAGATGCTTTTAGTGGCCAGTTCAACAGAGCTGGCCCGATTTAATCGCAGCAGCCACGCCCTTCGAGGGGTTGTTTTGAGTGTGAAGACACCCGCCATATGGTGAGGAATTGCCCCAGACTTAGGAGGGTAGCACCTCCACAGACTTCTCATCCACAACGTGCTCCACCGGGTCCTCAGACTATGATTCCAGCACCAACTACCGCCCCACATGCTCAGCTAGCTCGAGGTGGAGGTCGAGGAGGTCGAGGTTGCCCTAGAGGGGGAGGCCAGGCCAGGTATTATGCTCTCCTGGCTCGTACAAAGGCAGTCGCTTCTGACTCTGTCATTATTGGTATTGTTCCAGTCTGTCATAGAGATGCGTCGGCATTATTTGACCCAGGCTCTACATATTCATATGTGTCCTCTTATTTTGCCCCACATTTGGGCGTATCTCAGGATTCTTTGAGTTCCCTTACTTATGTGTTTACTCATGTGGGAGATTCCCTTGTTGTGGACCGCATGTATTAGTCGTGTTTGATTTCTCTTAGTTGTTTTGAGACCAGAGCCGACTTATTATTACTCATCATGGTAGACTTTGATGTTATCTTGGGCATGGACCGGTTGTCTCCCCATTATGCTATTCTTGATTGTCACGCTAAGATTGTGACGCTGGCTATGCCCGGCTTACCGCGATTAGATGGAGAGGTACCTTAGAGTATACTCCCAGCCGAGTTATTTCATTTCTTAAAGCTCAACGAATGGTTGAGAATGGGTGTGACGTGTATCTAGCTTATGTGAGAGATGTCAGTATTGATACCCCTACAGTTGAGTCAGTTCGAGTAGTGAGGGACTATCCAGATGTGTTCCCAACTGATCTTCCGGGCATGCCGCCCGACAGAGATATTTATTTCGGCATTGATTTGTTGTCGGGCACTCAGCCCATCTCTATGTCTCCATACCGTATGGCTCCTCCTGAGTTGAAGGAGCAGTTGCAGGAGTTGCTTGATAAGGGCTTCATTCGTCCTCAGCAACAGAGATCTGGAGTTTTACTGGGTTGGCGGGGTATTACCGTCGGTTTGTTGAGGGATTTTCTTCTATTGTGGCACCTATGACCAGGCTGACCCAGAAGGGTGCTCTGTTCAGGTGGACATAGGAGTGTGAGGAGAGCTTTTATAAGCCCAAGACAGCTTTGACTACAGCCTCAGTAATGGTATTGTCTTTAGGTTCGGGGTCTTATACAGTTTATTGTGATGCATCGCGAGTTGGCCTCAGCGCAGTGTTGATGTAGGACCGTAGGGTGATTGCCTACGCGTCCAGACAGCTGAAGGTGTATGAAAAGAACTATCATGTCCACGACCTTGATCTAGCAGCTATTGTTCATTCCTTGAAGATTAGGAGGCACTATTTGTACGACGTTCCTTGTGAGATCTACACTGATCACCGGAGTTTACAGCATCTGTTCTAGCATAAGGATCTTAATTTGCGTCACAGGAGGTGGTTAGAGCTGCTTAAGGATTATGACATCACCATTTTGTACCACCCGGGGAAGGCCAATGTGGTGGCCGATGCTTTGAGTCGCCGGGCAGAGAGTTTGGGGAGTTTAGCATATCTACCAGCAACAGAGAGTCCTATGGCATAGGATGTTCAGGCCTTAGCCAGCCAGTTTGTGAGATTGGATATTTCTGAGCCGAGTCGAGTATTGTCTTGTGTGGTCTCTCGGTCTTCTCTTTATGATCGTATCAGGGAGCATCAGTATAATGATCCCCATCTACTTGTCCTTAAGGACACAGTCCAGCACAGTGATGCTAAGGAGGTCACTATTGGGGAGGATGGTCATTGAGGATGCAAGGCAGGTTATGTGTGCCCAATGTGGACAGTTGCGTGAGTTGATTCTCCAGAAGGCTCACAGCTCGCGGTACTCCATTTATCCGGGTGTCGCAAAGATGTATCAGGACCTAAGGCAGCATTATTGGTGGATGAGGATGAAGAATGACATAGTAGAGTATGTGGCTAGATGTCTAAATTGCCAGCAGGTAAAGTATGAGCATCAGCGACCGGGTGGGTTTCTTCAGAAGATAGAGATTCCGGAGTGTAAATGGGAGCGGATCACTATGGACTTTGTTGTTGGACTCCCACAGACTCAGCGGAAGTTTGATGCAGTTTGGGTGATTGTGGACAGGCTGACAAAGTCAGCTCATTTCATTCCTGTGATGACTACCTATTCTTTCGAGCAGCTGGCTCGAGTTTATATCCTAGAGATTGTCAGACTTCATGGCGTTCCCGTATCTATCATCTTTGACTGGGGCACGTAGTTTACATAGCAGTTTTGGAGAGTCGTATAGCAGGAGTTGGGTATTCGAGTTGAGTTGAGCACAGCTTTTCACCCTCAGACGGACAGGCAGTCCGAGCACACTATTCAGATTCTTGAGGATATGCTATGTACGTGTGTGATGGAGTTTGGAGGTTCTTGGGATCAGTTCTTGCCACTTGCGGAGTTTGCCTACAACAACAGTTATCAGTCCAGCATTCAGATGGCACCATACGAGGCTCTGTATGGTAGGCGGTGTCGGTCCCCGGTAGGTTGGTTCGAGCCGGGCGAGGCTAGATTATTGGGTACGAACTTGGTTTAGCATGCCTTGGAGAAGGTGAAGGTGATTCAGGACAGACTTCGCACAACCCAGTCCAGACAAAAGGGTTATGCGGACCGGAAGGTTCGTGATTTAGAATTTATGGTTGGAGAGCGGGTCTTGCTTTGGGTTTCGCCTATGAAGGGCGTTATCAGGGTCGGAAAGAGGGGGCAAGCTGAGCCCAAGGTTTATTGGCCCCTTTGAGGTGTTGCGGCGAGTTGGGAAGGTTGCTTATGAGCTTGCCTTACCTCCCAACCTAGCAGGAGTTCATCCGGTATTTCATGGTTTGATGCTCCGGAGGTATCACGGTGATCTGTCTCAAGTGTTGGATTTTAGCTCAGTCCAGTTGGACAAGAATCTATCCTACGTTGAGGAGCCAGTGGCTATTTTGGACAGACAGGTTCGGAATCTGAGGTCGAAGAACATTGCATCAGTAAAGGTTCTTTGGCGGGGCCAACCGGTTGAGGAGGCGAGTTGGGATACCGAGCAGGATATGCGCAACCGTTATCCTTATCTTTTCCCAACTTCAGGTATGTCTCTATACTCGTTCGAGGACGAACAATTGTTTTATGAAGGGGAGGATGTGACGACCCGGCCGGTCGTCTTGAGAGTTATAGCCCCGATCACATATTAACTGCTTCTCCCATATCTATTTCTGCTATTGTGACTTGCCGGGAGGTTTCATTTTAGTTTTTGGAAGTGTCTGATATTCGTGGAAAGAGTATTGTGACTGAGTGATTTGAGCTTGGTTCGAGGTAAGTGGCTTGCCTAACCTTGTGTAGGGGAACTCCCCTTACGATTTGGTATTGTTTAATATGTGAGCGCAGTGTATTGTTTAATATTGGCCCCTTTGAGGTGTTGCGGAATTTGAGGAGGTTGCTTATGAGCTTGCCTTACCTCCCAGCCTAGTAGGAGTTCATTCGGTATTTCACACTTCGATACTCCGGAGGTATCATGGTGATCCGTCTCATGTGTTGGATTTCAGATCAGTCCAGCTGGACAAGGATCTATCCTACGTTGATTTGCTAGTGGCTATTTTGGACAGACAGGTTCGGAAGCTGAGGTTGAAGAGTATTGCATCAGTAAAGGTTCGGTGGTAGGGCAAGCCGGTCTAGGAGGCGACTTGGGAGACCGAGCAGGATATGCACAGCCGTTATCCTTATCTTTTCACAGCTACAGGTATGTCTCTATACTCATTCGAGGATGAATGATTGTTTTATGAGGGGAGGATGTGACGACCCGGCCGATCGTATTGAGAGTTATATCCTCGATCCCCTATTAACTTCTTCTCCCATATCTATTTCTGCTATTGTGACTTGCCGGGAGGTTTCAGTTTGGTTTTGGGAAGTGATTGGGACACTTAGTTCCTAAATGGAGGTTTAAGCCTTAGGATGGGAACGTAGTCGGAACTGTATGAAGACGACTCTGGAATGGAATTCCGTCGATTCTGTTAGTTTCATTGTGTGATTTTGGGCTTAAGGGTGAGTCCGGATAGTGTTTTGGAGGTCCGTAGCTCATTTAGGCTTGAAATAGCGAAAGTTGAATTTTTGGTGTTTTGGACCGATAGTGGAATTTTTGATATTGGGGTCGGATTCCGATTCCGGAAGTAAGAGTAGGTTCATAGTGTCATTTTTTACTTGTGTGTAAAATGTGAAGTCATTCGGACAAGGTTTGCTATGTTTCGACGTCGTTTGTAGAATTTGAAAAATTCAAAGTTCTTTAGGCTTGAATCCATGCATAATTCATGTTTTTGATATCGTTCGATGTGATTTGAAGGCTCGACTAAGTTTGTATGGTGTTTTAGGATTGTTTGGTATGCTTGGTTGAGGTCCCATGGGCCTAGGGTATGTTTCGGATGCTCAACGGATGAATTTTGGACTTAGGAAAGTTATTGAGTTCTGCTGGATCTGGTGTTTCGCACCTGCGGAGAGGAGACCGTAGATGCGAACTCGCACGTATGGAAGACCAGGCGCAGATGCGAAAGATGGAGGCTTGACCAGGGGTCACAGGTGAGAGGAAGTTCCGCATCAGTAATGCCCGCAGATGCGCCCAAGGATTTGCAGGCGCAGAGAAAGACCGCAGTAGCGGACAGTGCTCCGCAGGTGCGCATGCGCAGGTGCGGCCCCAATGCCGCAAATGCGGACCCAACCCCCTTAAGTTATATCCACACCTGCGAGGGATTTTCCGCAGGTGCAGCGTCGCAGGGTTGAGGTTCATATTCATAAATTTGATTTTTGAGCTCAGGAGAAGGCGATTTCTTGAGGGATATTCAGAGAAAGCTTTGGGGTAACGATTCCTAACTTCTTTTTGGTTGTATTTCATTAATATATTGTTTTTTTCTTCATTTAATTAAGGCATTTGAGTGAGAAAGTTGGGAAATTGGGGGAAAAGTTCCCTGACCGAATTTCTGAGTTTGAGTGGGATTTGGACATCGGATTTGTATAATTTTGGTATGAGTGATCTCGTGAGCGAATGGGTGTTCTTAATTGGTAACCTTTACCCGATTCTGAGACGTGGGTCCAAGGAGACGTTTTGGGACGTTTTTCTAATTTCTTGCCTTAGCTTTGATTTCGTTAGCTAGATTAGTTTCTTGTAGCTATATTTATGTTATGTAATCGGTCTTGTCTAGATTTGAGCCATTCGGAGTCGGATATTCGTTGAAAGAGCATTGTGACGGATTGATTTGAGCATGGTACGAGGTAAGTGGCTTGCCTAACCTTGTGTGGGGGAACTCCCCTTAAGATTTGGTACTGTTTAATATGTGAGCGTCGTGTACGTGAGGTGACGAGTACGTACACAGGCTATTTGTTATAAAACTGCGTTTTTCACTAAGTCATAACTTGTTTTCTCCTTATTGAAACACACTAGCATATGTAACTATCATGTTTAGACTATAATAGCATGCCTACTTGTTTAACTGCCTATTTGAACTATGTGCAGCATGTATAGTGAAATTACCTGCTTTCCTTGACTTACACCTAGTCTAAACTATAGGTTTTTCTGCTGTAATTGTTATTTCGGTTGGTTGCGCTGCGTATTCACTTTGGGACTACGAAACGGTATTCCGGGAGATCCCCCGGTATTGCATATTTACTTTGGGACTACGGAACGGTATTACAGGAGATCCCCCCTGTTTTGCATATTTATTTTGGGACTATGGAATGGTATTTCGGGAGATCCCCCTGCACATTTACATTTGGGACTATGAGACGGTATCTCGGGAGATCCCCTGTTGTTATCACTGTGTTCTGAGCTGTTGCCTTTCATTTGATCCTATTCCTGCTATATTTTCATATTTATTTTACTGCGATATTTTATTCTGCCTTATTTTATTATATTTATACCAGTAGGGCCCTAACCTGATCTTGTCACTACTCGACCGAGGTTAGGCTTGGCACTTACTGGGTACCGTTGTGGTGTACTCACGCCCTTTCCTGCACATGTTTTTCTGTGCAGATCCAGGTTCATCTTACCAACCTCATCACTAGTTGCAGTCGCTGCTGGTTATTGGAGACTTCAAGGTACATCTGCTCGTGCCCACAGATCCTTGGAGTCCCCCTCTATCCCCTTATGTTCATTTTTCCTTCTTTTTGTAGAAATGATGTATAGAACAGTTAAGACTTCTTAGTATCTTGTGACTTACGGTATTTCGGGTTTTGGGAAATTATGTTGTACATTTTTCAGAGGTGTTAATTGTATATGTTGGGTGGCATTCAGTTGCTTATTAGATATTGTTACTGTTAGTAGTTAATGTTCGTGTTTTTGTTTTATTTCCGCAAAGTGTTAGGCTTACCTAGTCGTAGAGACTAGGTCTTGTCATGACGGTTCATGGTGGGAGAAATTGGATCGTGACAAGATCTAAAGGATTAAGTTGTTCTATGAGTATTGTGTAACCTGCGTAGCTAACTTTAGTATCCATGTGGGTAAGTAAGTTATTCATTGGTCCTGGAGATGGGTCATGGGTGTTGTTGGACCTGGGCACTAGATTCAAGTGCACTCTAGTTATCCTGTGAGTATGTGGTTTGGGCCCGCTGTTTGTCTGGAGAGTAAGACTATTGAAGGCCTGGGATATTCCTGGGTTACTTTTATATTGGGCATGTAATTGCTTTGGTGGGCTTGTATTTGTTTCAGCCTGTGTTTTGTCATCTTCACGTCTGTATTATTTCATTCTTGGGCCTGTAATAACTTGTAATAATGAACAATTGGGGATTAATGAAAAGGGGGAACTGGGATACTTTATCTTTTGCATGAATGGGCAGATATCATGCCAATAGGATCTTAATAGCTTGTTTACTCATCATGTATCATTCTCTGGAAGTATATGCACACAATGTTATGACTTGAATGGTAGAAAGCATGCCTATAGGATCCAAACCGGACTCTTCTTCCACTTAGATATCATGCCTATAGGAACTCAAACACTTCACCTATTCAACCTATCTAATGCCTGCACACTATCAGAAACATGTTTGTAAGAACCTAAGTGTTTCACTTGTTCGCATGCATACTTCTATGCACTATTAGATAACATGCCTATAGGGTACAACAATACAATACCTTTACTTATCTAGATACCATGGCTATAGGGTCTTAACTAATTAATCAATTGCTTCATGTTGCTTTTGTACTGCTTCATTTAGATAGCATGCCTATAGGGATAAAGTGTTTAAAAATCAAGTCCAATTGTCAATTGTTAGAATCCTGCCCATAGGATCTTTATTGACGCTACCAATCTTGTGTTTTCAAATGACTTCACTGCCTAAATATGCGACTATTAGAGATCATGTCAATAGTGTACTATCACCTGCCTAGGACGTATATCTATAAAATCAGCATTAGTAATTCAGAATTGTGGGATTGTTTTCACAACCTTATTATGCAAACGATTAGATATCATGTCTATAGCAATGCTCTAATTTACCTATACGTTAGTCCAGAAATTACAGCATTTCCTATATAATATTGGAATCCAGAATCACATAGAAATCATGCCTATAGGACTTAACGATTCCAACACGTCTTAATGTCGTCTACTGCCTAACCAGAAATCTGTTTGCGTGCTTTCCTGCTTATGTGTGGAGGTTACTTGAGCCTTTTATTGCAATTATATGCAGTCCTATCTGTTTTGCGTGTCGCCTAGTTTTATCATTTTGAGCAACCTAAGTAAAGTCTAGAACCACCTTATAGTAGGTCCAAAGCCTTCTGGACCATAGGCATGGGACGGGTAGTGCACGCATAGGGTACGACTTAGAATTGAATTAGAACGCTTTTAAGTAAACCACTTCAACATAGTAATCGGGTAGCAGGAGATGATAGTCTGTGCTTGCTGAACAATACGAACAACCTCTACTTTAAGGGAGTTGCGAAGTACTATTTATGTTGCACAGGGTGATCCTTTAGGCTAAAACACTTAGGACCCCCTCCCCTTTTTTTCATTTATGTACTTGTTATCTATATTTAGTTGTTTAATATAGACCAATGTAGTTATACCCTTGTAGTCATTAAGACTTGTACCGATTATCATATGTTTTAATAAGACTCTACACCTCTGAACTTCCCTTCTATTTATTTGATCGCCTAGCCTAATTGTATAATCCACATGGTCTAAAGGTTGGCTGGGACCTACACTTGTGGACCTCAAAGAGTGCCTAACACCTTCTCTTTGAGGTAATTTAAGCCCTTACCCGATCTTTGGTGGCGTTGACTAGTCAAACAGAGTTATTTGCAACTAGGTTCCCTAACACATCTTAATAATCATTAAGTGGCGACTATTATCTTTTAATACCTCCTTTTAAAAGAGTTGTCAGATGTCGAAGCCCGCTTTCGCGAGAAAATGGGGCGTGACACTAATCTAACCTCCTGTGTGTAGCGAGCCACCTTTACTGGAGGCACAGTTTGCCTTCGCTTGTCCACTCTTCTTCTTTTTCCATTCATCGGTATTCCATTTCGCAAGAATGTTCTTCCACACATCTTCTCTTAACCACTCCAGCCTTTTACCAGCATTCCGAGCAGCGAACAGAGTATCTTTAATCCGCTTTGCAGCCTTCATCTCGAAAATATCATTTATTTCATTTTGCTGCTGAGGATACCATGTACACTTTGTCTGCAAAATAAAAAAGTAACATTAGATGAAGATGATAATTATAGAAATAAATGTAATCAAGTTTTACCCTAAATTGATTCCACATTTTCTCTTTGATGTTGTAGGTTATCTGTCTCCAAGAATTCCACGGCTCATGATAAATAAACTTCATACAATCCACAACCAAATGTGTAGATTGAAAGGATGGCAAAAACCTGCAGTAAAGTTAACATATATAATTAATAAACATCTTAAATTTTCAAAAGTTTTAATTATAAATAAATATTCCTTAATGTTAACATATCTAAAAGTACATTCAAAACTTTAAAAATATTATAAGAACCTTCTTACCCATCCTCGTAGGGGACGATTATCAATCCATTATAACTATCATATTGTATATCCCCTCCAAGATTTTGCATGCATCTACTAGATGGTGTAGAAGTAGCACTAGATGTAACTGGACGAGAGCCTCCAAAATCCAACCTAGATATGCTGGGAGTGGACGATGATGATGGAGTGGAATATGATGGAGCAACAAAAGGCGAATCATCATGCAGACTACCATGAAAGCTCGAGGGTGCAGCAGCTGGTGAGCCACCATGCTGACTACCATGAAAGCTCGAGGGTGCTGCAGTTGGTGAGCCACTATGCTGACTACCATGAAAGCTCGGGGGTGCAGCAGCTGGTGAGCTACCATGCTAACTACCATGAAAGCCCGTTGAAGAATATAGTATAGAAGGTATGGGTATAAAGTTAAAATCAGTGTTACTTTGACCTCCTTTGGCAGGCATAGAATAATACTGAACTGAATTATTATATGGAGGGGGGATAGTGAACATGGTAGATGGCAATGAAGTCGACTTAGGAGGATGAGTAAGAGGATGGCGAGGAAGATGAGGACTCATATTTGACATACTTGAGGTAGTTGGAATAAATTGTTTTTTCTTCCTAGATTTCATCTTTTCCTCCCCCTTAGATGCTACATCTTTAATATAATCATAATAAAATACAAAACAAAAAATACAACAAGTGATAGTAAATATAAAATAATTATTCTACAAATTAAATGACTAAAGAAATAAATAAACAACCTAACACGTAATAAAAATATAAAATAATTTTGCAACTTAATAGATAATTAAAGGAATAACATAAAAAACCCCAACATGTCATAAACAATATACAACAATTCTTCAAATATATTAAATGATTAAAGGAAGAGCAACATAAAAAAAGAATAACAAGTCAATCATCATCGCTATCTTCATAGTAATGATCTAAGTCTTCATCATCGCTTGTTTCACTTTCATCTAGTAATTCTTTCTCATCACTTATTTCATGTTCAATTCCTCTATCTTTTTCCTCATTTGGTCTAAGGCCAGAAGGATCAAATTCTTCATATATCCCTTCATTATGCTGCAATTCATCTGCTAATTCATCATCCACTATTGATTATATAATGACCCGACCTGTTGTTTTTCTTTTCAGATCCATGTTCCCCTAATTAAGACTTCACATATGTGCTTATACTGTTTTATGACTTGCGGACATGGTTAGTTTGGGTTAGGAAGGGTTCGGTTTGAAATCAGAATACTTAGTTCCTTAACAGTAGCCTATAGTGGTTAAGTTTGACTTCAGTCAACATTGTGAGTAAACGAACTCATAACCGGCATTTGACAGTCCCAATAGGTTTTTATGATGATTTTGGACTTGGTGTGTGCTCGGATCGGGTTTTGGATGATCCGGGAGCGTTTCAGCGCTTAATATTGAAAGTTGTCACGCTGAAGATTTTTCAAGTTCTTTATGTTTGGTTTAGAGTAGGTTTTGGTATTTTCCAGGTTCGTTTGGGATTCCGATCCTGGAAGTAGTTCTGTATGGTAATTTATGACTTGCACGCCAAATTTGGCGTCATTTCGAGGTTATTTGATAAGAATCGGATGCGCGGAAGTGTTTTTAGAAGTTTTAGAGTTTAATGTCGAATTCATGAGTTTTGGCATCCGATTCGTAATTCTAATGTTATTTTGGTGTTTCGATCACACGAGCGGGTCCGTATTATGTTGTTGGATGTGTGAGTATATTTGGATAGGACCCCAGGAGCCCAAGATGCGAGACGGATTGGAATCGGACTCGATTTGGCATGGGGGAAACTATTGGTGCTTTAGGTCTGGTGTGAAGTCTTGTGCATTCATACCTGCATAGATTTGGCTGCAGGTACGGGGTCGCAGAAGCGACCCAGTGGTCGCATAAGTGGATTTGAGGCTAGAGCTGGTGATCGTACGTGCGAGGATGTTTCCGCATCTGCGTGCCCGCAGAAGCGATCGAGGCTCCGCAGATGCGAACTTGGGCTGGCCGGCCGTGGGTCATAAAAGTGAAAGGAATCCGCAGAAGAGGACCCGTAAAAGCGGCTCCCCATCCGCCGAAGTGAAGATGTTGGAGGCAGTGGTGGATGGCAGGTGAGACCTTTTAACCGCACCTGCAGTTCCGCAGATGCGATCAAGTGGCCGCAGATGTGAAAATCGCTAGGTCAGTGATGGCTTTTATTGCGGGACTTAGACCTTTTTCCTCATATTTGTATTTAGTATTGGGAGATTTTAAGAGCACAATTGAGGGGGATTCTCATCAATATCCTAGGGTAAGTAACTCCCACCCATTTTCAATTTAATTATGCGGGTTTTAGATAGATTAAACATGGAAAGATAGTTAAAACTTGTGGGATTTGTGAAGAACCTAGAGTATTGGTAAAAATGGGATTTGATGACGAAAATTGTTATGGAATTAAGTAAAAATTATATATTTGAGTTCGTGAGGCTATGGATAATATTTATCATCTAACAATTTCGGAATCCGCGCACGTGGGTCTAGGGGAGAATTTTAAGAATCTTCCAATTTGGGTTGGGTAATTACTCTAATAGCTAAATTATGAAGTTTTGAGTATATATTGATCTAACTACAAAATATTTGACTAGTTTCGGCTGGTTCGGCATCGACTTGAGGCTTTTAGAGCGGATTAGTGGACTAGAAGTGAGCTTGGAAATGAGGTAAGTCTCTTTCCTAACCTTGTAAGAGGGAAGTCATCTGCTTAAGTGTATCTTGTTGTGTATTACTTATGTGGGGAGCTACATACGAACGAGGTGATGAGAGTCCGTGCATAGCTATATTCCATGATATGTCCGGGTAGACTTAGATCCACATCATGCTTTTAATTGTATTGTTGGGTTTATCATGCACATTAACTGTCTTGAATAGAGCTGAGACTAGGGATTTTAAAGTTGCAATTATCGACTTAGCCTTCTTATTTTAGAAAAATGAGGAATACTTAATAACTATGAAAAATCCATGTCCTCTCGCATCGCAAGTACTTCTGCGAGCGAGGTAAACTTCTCTACTCTAATGGGATCGGGTCGTTCGCCTCGGCAGTATGGTAACACCACTCTTATAGGATCGGGTCGTTCGCCTCGTTAGTATGATGGTAACACTATTCTTATGGGATCGGGTCGTTCACCTTGGCAGTATGATGGTAACACTAGTATTATGGAATCGGGTCGTTCGCCTGGGCAGAACTGAGTACCAATATTCTTATGGGATCTAGTCGTTCACCTCGGCAACTTTGCGCTTAATAATCGAAAAAGGTTCCAGTTTGGATATAACCGAGTTAGGGTCTTCACGACCAGTTATGAGATGTTGGTGATGTATTACGGACTCTGTTGTATTTATTGTAGTTGCTTTTTATTGTCTCATTGATACCTGTTGTATGTTCACCATGCCTACTTTATGCACTTTCATTATTATTATTGACCTCTAGTAAGTGTCAAGTCGACCCCTCGTCACTACTTCTTCGAGTTTAGACTAGATACTTACTGGGTACGCATTGTTCTTCGTACTTACGCTACACTTCTGCACTGATGTGCACGTGCTGAGACAGGTTCCACCAATGGTCATGCGGGCGCATAGTCGATCATCTACGGAGACTTAGGGGTGAGCTTCTTGCCTTCCTACGATCCGCAGCACCGGAGTCCCCTTATATCTTATTTACTATTCCTGTCTATTACTTTCGGACAGTAGTTTTAGTAGTTTTGTATATTCTTTAGATTGCTCATGTACTTGTGACACCGGGTTTCAGGGAGTTTTGAACTTATGTACTGTTGTACTTGCCATTTTTATCGCCGCAGACTATGTACTTATTATGTTGATATTTTGTTTGAAAAGACTTATCACAGTTGCATAAAATCTACTGTAATTAAAAATATGTTAAAAAGGGATAAATAAATAGTAGTTTCGCTTATGGGCTTGCCTAACGGTGGCATTAGCTGCAGTCTCAACCTAGTACGGAATTGGGTCATGACAGGTTGGCATCAGAGCTTTAGGTCCACATAGGTCTCATGATTCATAAGCAGACCTAGTAGAGTCTTGCGGATCGGTGCAGAGACGTTTGTGCTTATCTTTAAGAGGCTATATGGTATTAGGAAACTTCTCTTTCTTTATCTCCTATCGTCCAGTTGATATTATACTAAGTTTCTTTCTATTGATCTCTCACATATGATGAGAATGCACGCGACGGATGTACCATACGGTCGAGGGGCTGCTCGCCCCGTTGCTAGAGGTCGGGGGAGGACTCCAGCTCCAGTCAGAGGATGAGGGTGCCCTAGGGTTGCTCCTGTTGAAGCACCAATGGATCCAATGGAGGATCTTGTTGTTGAGGAGCAGGATGAGGCACCTGCAGCTGTGCCAGCCCCAGCAGATTTCATGACTGTGCCAGGATTCCAGGAGACCATAGGTCGTATGTTGCGGTTCATGGACTCTATGACGCATGATGGTTTATTTCCAGCGGACCCTTCCACATCTCAGGCGGGAGGGAGAACACAGACCCCTACCGCTCAAGCTTCAGGGCACGCTGCTGCCGTTTATCATACCCCCAGGTACACTCCCTGCGGGCGGAGCCTAGCCTATTGCAGTGGCTATGCAAGAGGTTGTACCAGTCGTGATAGATAATCAGCAGAAGCGGATGGACAAATGGACTAGGCTTCGCCCCCCTACTTTTGGGGGTGACCGGTCAGAGGACCCCCAGGATTTCATTGAACGGTTCAAGGATAGGCTCTGGAACATGGGGATATAGGAGTCCAACGGGGTGGACTTCGCTACTTTTCAGTTTGACGACAAGGCCCGTAGATGGTTGCATGCTTATCTTCTTAGTAAGCCATCAGGTTCACCTCCCTTGACTTGGGATCGGTTTACACATCTGTTCTTGGAGAAGTATATACCACCTTCTGAGAGAGAGGAGCTTCGGGGCCAGTTTGAGCGACTTTGTCAGGGTCACATGTCTCTCACCGACTATAAGCCGAGATTCACTAACTTGTCTCACCATTCTGCTATTATACTCCCCACAGATTCTGAGAGGGTACGGAGGTTCATTGCAGGTCTATACCCTGAGATTCAGGTACCTATGACCCGTGAGGCGGAGATAGGGACTTGTTTTCTATAGGTTGTGGATATAGCTCGGAGGATCGAGCATATTCGCAACCGCAGTGGAGAGTTTGCACCGAGGGACAAGTGGCTCTGGTAGTTTGGAGGATTCAGTGGTGCTCCACCTGGCGGTAGAGGTCAGTTCATGAGTGGTCAGTCCATCAGGGTCAGACTTCAGGTTAGCAGTCCACCATTCTGAGGGGTTATTTTGAGTGCGGGGATCTTGGCCATGTGAAGAGGTTTTGTCCCAGACTTTGGGGCAAGGCTGAGCAGCAGGACTATCGGCCCATGATTACCGCACCAGTTGTCGCACCAGCCGTTCGACCGCCCAGAGGCGGAGGGCAGGTGGGTAAGGATGATCCTAGAGGTGGAGGCCAGTCAGGTGGCGCTCTAGCTAGGTTTTATGCCTTTCCAGCCAGACTAGATGCAGTAGCCTCAGATGCCGTGATCACAAGTATTATTTCTGTCTACGGTAGGGATGCTACTATACTATTTGATCCAGGGTCTACGTATTCATATGTTTCATCTTTGTTTGCTCATTTTTTGGGTGTTCCTCATGAGTCCTTGGGTACTCCTTTATATGTATCCATGTCAATGGGCGATTCTGTTGTTGTGGATCGGATTTACCGGTCTTGTATCATGACTTTCTATGGTTATGAGACTAGAGCAGATTTGCTATTGCTTGATATGACCGGCTTTGAGGTCATCCTGAGCATGGACTAGTTGTCTCCATATCATGCCATCCTCGATTGACATGCCAAGATTATTACCTTGGCGATACCAGAGTTACCTACATTGGAGTGGAAGGGTTCATTTGTCAGTACATCTAGTCAGGTTATCTCTTTACTGAAGGCTCGACACATGGTTGAGAAGGGTTGTTTGGCTTATCTAGCTTATGTTCGGGATACTGTTGTAGAGACTCCGACGATTAATTCAGTACCTATGGTGCAGGAGTTCTCTGATGTGTTTCCTTATGATCTCTCAGGCATGCCACTAGATCGTGATATCAATTTTCTTTATTGATTTGGCTCCAGGTACCCAGCCTATTTCTATTCCACCGTATTGCATGGCTCCGAAAGAGCTGAAAGAGTTAAAGCAACATCTTGAGGAGTTGCTAGAAAAGGGGTTCATCAGACCGAGTGTGTCGCCTTGGGGTGTACTTGTGTTGTTCGTGAAGAAGAAGGATGGGACTATGCGTATGGTCATTGATTACCGCCAGTTGAACAAAGTTACCATTAAGAACAAGTACTCGTTGCCGCGTATTAATGATTTGTTTGACCAGTTGCATGGTGTCAGGGTGTTCTCTAAGATTGACTTGAGATTTGGGTATCATCAACCAAAGATTCGTGCTTCGGATGTTCTGAAGACGTCCTTTCGCACTAGATATGGTCACTATGAGTATTTGGTGATGTCCTTCGGCTTGACTAATGCCCCGACGACGTTTATGGATTTGATGAACCAAGTGTCCAGGACATATCTTGATTCTTTTATCATTGTCTTCATTGATGACATATTGATCTACTCCCGTAGCATGGAGGAGAACGAGCAGCATTTGAGTGTTGTGCTTCAGACCTTGCGAGAACAGAAGTTATATGCTAAGTTCTCAAAGTACGAGTTTTGGTTAGATTCTGTGGCATTCTTGGGGCATGTTGTATCAGGCGAGGGTATTAAGGCAGATCCCAGGAAGATCAAGGCAGTCCACAGTTGGCCTCGTCCTACCACAGCGACCGAGATCAGGAGTTTCTTGTGGTTAGTAGGTTACTATTTCCGATTTGTAAAGGGTTTCTCATCTATTGTAGAACCTTTGACTAGATTGACCCAGAAGGTCGCTCCGTTCCGATGGTCCGATGATTGTGAGGTGAACTTTCAGAAGCTCAAGACACATTTGACTACAACACTAGTTTTAGTGTTGCCTTCCAGTTCATGGATATATACTGTATATTGTGACACTTCAATCGTTGGCCTGGGTTGTGTATTGATTCAGGAGGGGAGAGTTATTGCATATGCTTCACGTCAGCTGAAGCCCTACGAGAACAATTATCCCGTACACAATTTGGAGTTGGCTGCGATAGTTCATGCTCTCAAGATCTGGAGGCATTATCTTTATGGGGTGTCCTGTGAGGTTTACACCGATCATCGCAGCTTGCAGCATTTGTTCAAGCAGAGGAATCTCAATTTGAGGCAGCATAGATAGATTGAGTTACTAAAAGACTATGATATTGTCATACTTTATCATCTGGGCAAGGCGAATGTGGTTGCGGATGCCTTGAGCAGAAAGGCTGGGAGTATGGGAAGTTTGGCATTCATTTCAGCAGAAGAGAGGCTATTGGCTTTGGACATTCACTCCAAGTCGGCACACTTTATTCTGGTTGTGACTACGTATTCTTCATAGAGATTGGCCCAGATTTACATTTAGGAGATTGTCCGGTTGCATGGTATACCTGTTTCCATCATTTCATATAGACGCCCTTAGTTCACTTCGCTCTTATAGAGAGTAGTTCAGAGCGAGTTGGGTACCTGGGTAGAGCTCAGCACAAATTTTCATCCACAGAACGATGGGCAGTTGGAGCGGACAGTTCAGATTCTGGAGAATATTCTCAAAGCATGTGTCATTGACTTCGGAGGTCAGTAGAATAGATTCTTGCCCTTGGCCGAGTTTGCATACAATAAAAATTATCAGTCTAGCATCGAGATGGCTCCATTTGATGCTTTATATGGTCGGCGATGTCGTTCGCCCATCGGATGGTTTGAGCCCGGCGAGGCTAAGTTATATGGTACTGATTTGGTAAGAGATGCCTTGGAAAAGGTAAAGTTGATTCAGGAGCGACTTCGCATAGCACAGTCTAGACAAAAGAGTTACGCATATCAGAAGTCGCATGATCTATCATTTATGGTGGACGAGAAGGTTCTCTTGAACGTTTGGCCGATGAAGGGGATCATGAGGTTCGGGAAGAAAGGCAAGTTGAGCCGAAGGTTTATTGGCCCACTTGAGGTGTTATGGCGAGTTGGGGAGGTTGCATATGAGCTTGTTTTTCCTCCCAGTCTATCGAGAGTTCATTTGGTCTTCCATGTGTCTATTCTATGGCGGTATCATGCCAACAGGTCGCACGTGCTAGATTACAGCACGTTTCAGCTAGATGAGAGTTTGGGTTATGAAGAGGAGCCAGTTGCCATTATTGACAGGCAGGTTTGCCAGTTGAGGTCCAAGAAGATTGCTGCGGTGAAGGTCCAATGGACGGGTCAACCATTTGAGGAAGCGACTTGGGAGACCGAGGAGGACATTAGGATCAAATATTTTCACATATTCAGCACTCCAAGTATGATTCTAGACCCGTTCGAGGACGAATGTTTGTTTAAAAGGTGGAGGATGTAATGACCTGACAGGACGTTTTTCTTTCTAGACGCATGTTCCCCTAATTAATATTCCCCGTATATGCTTCTACTGTTTTATGTTTTGCAGGGATGGTTAGTTCGGGTTTGGAAGGATTCGGATTGAAATCGGAACACTTAGTTCCATAATAGTAGCCTATAATGGTTAAGTTAGACTTGAGTCAACGTTATTAGTAAGCGACCTCGGAACCAGGATTTGATGGTCCCAATAGGTTTGTATGATGATTTTGGATTTGGGAATGTGTTCGGATCGGGTTTCGGATGACCCGGGAGCGTTTTGGTGCTTAATATTGAAAGTTGGCACATTGAAGGTTTTTCAAGTTCTTTAAGTTTGGTTTAGAGTAGGTTTTGGTGTTATCGAGGTCTGTTTGGGATTCAGAGCCTGAGAGTAGTTCTGTATGGTAATTTATGACTTGCACGCGAAATTTGGTGTCATTCCGAGTGGATTTGTTATGAATCAGATGCGCGGAAGTGTTTTTAAACGTTTTAGAGTTTCATGTCGATTCATGCATTTTGGCATCCGATTCGTAATTCTAGATGTTATTTTGGTGTTTCGATCACACGATGGGGTCTATATTATGTTGTTGGATGTGTGAGTACATTTGGATGGGGACCTGGGTCCCCGAATACGAAACGGATTGGAATCGGACTAGATTTAGCATGGGGGAAACAACTGGTGCTTCAGGTCTGGTGCGTTCGCACCTACGTGGATTTGGCTGTAAGTGCGGGGTCGGAAAAGAGGCCCAGTTGTCGCAAAAGTGGATTTGAGGCTAAATCTTGGTGGTCGTAGGTGCGAGGAGTTTTTCGCATCTGCGCACCCGCAGAAGTGATCGAGGCTCCGCAGAAGCGGACTTGAGCAGGCCGGTTGTGGGTCGCAGAAGCAGAAGAACTCCGCAAAAGCGGCTCCCCATCCGCAGAAGTGAAGAAAATGGAGGCAGTGGGGGATTGTGGGTGCAACCTTTTGACCGTACCTGCGGTTCCGCAGAAGTGATCAAGTGGTCGCAGGTGCAAAAATCGCTGGGGCAGAGAGGGATTTTATTACGGGACTTAGACCTTTTTCCTCACATTTTCATTTAGTCTTAGGATATTTTGACAACACAATTGAGGGGGATTCTCATCAATATCCTAAGGTAAGTAACTCCCACCCATTTTCAAGTTAATTATGCAGGTTTTAGGTAGATTAAACATGAAAAGATTGTGAAAACTTGTGGGATTTGTGAAGAACCTAGGGTTTTAGTAAAAATGGGATTTGACCACGAAATATGTTATGGAATTAAGTAAAAATTATATATTTGAGTTCATGAGGCTATGGGTAATATTTATCTTCAAATATTTCTGAAATCCGGGCATGTGGGCTTGGGGGCAAATTTTAAGAATCTTCTAATTTGGGTTGGATAATTACTCTAATAGCTAAATTATGAACTTTTGAGTATATATTGATTTAATTATATAATATTTGACTAGTTTCGGATTGTTCGGTATTGACTTGGGGCTTTTAGAGCGGACTAGTGGACCGAAAGTGAGCTTGGAAATGAGGTATGTCTTTTATCTAACCTTGTAAGAGGGAACTCATCCCCTTAGGTGTATCTTGTTGTGTATTACTTATGTGGGGAGCTACATACGCACGAGGTGATGAGAGGCCGTGCGTAGCTATATTCCATGATATGTCTGGGTAGACTTAGATCTACATCATCCTTTTAGTTGCACTGTTGTGTTTAGCATGGGCATTAACTGTCTTGAATAGAGATAAGACTAGGGATTTTAGAGTCGCAATTATCGACTTAGCCTTCTTATTTTGTAAAATTGAGGAATACAACTATGAAAAATCCATGTCCTCTCGCATCGCAAGTACTTTCGCGAGCGAAATAGAATTCTCTACTCTAGTGGGATCGGGTCGTTCGCCTCGGCAGTATGGTAACACCACTCTTATGGGATCTGGCTGTTCGCCTCGACATTATGATTGTAATACTATTCGTGTGGGATCGGGTCATTCGCCTCGGCAGTATGATGGTAACACTATTCTTATGGGATTGGGACGTTCGCCTCAGCAGTACGGAATACAACTATTCTTATAGGATCGGGTCGTTTGCCTCGGCAACTTCTTGCTTAATAATTGAAATGGGTTCCAGTTTGGATATAATTGAGTTACGGTTTTCACGGCCAGTTATGAGATGTTGGTGATGTATTACGGACTCCGTTGTATTTATTGTAGTTGCTTTTATTTGTCTCATTGATACCTGTTGTATGTTCACCATGCCTACTTTACGCACATTCATTATTATTATTGACCTCTAGTAAGTGTCAAGTCGACCCCTCATCACTACTTCTTCAAGGTTAGACTAGATACTTATTGGGTATGCGTTGTTCTTCATACTCACACTACACTTCTGCACTGATGTGCAGGTGCTGAGACAGATTCCACCAGTGGTCATGCGGGCGCGTAGCCGATCATCTATGGAGACTTAGAGGTGAGATGCTTGCCTTGCTACGATCCGCAGCACCGGAGTCTCCTTTCATCTTATTTACTATTCCTAACTATTACTTTCAGACAGTAGTTTTAGTAGTTTTGTATATTCTCTAGATTGCTCATGTACTTGTGATGACGGGTTTTGGGGATTTCAGCACTTATGTACTGGTGTACTTACCATTTTTATCACCGCAGACTATGTACTTATGTTGATATTTTGTTTGAAAAGACTTATCACAGTTGCATGAAATTTAGTGTCATTAAAAATATGTTAAAAGGGGATAAATAAATAGTTGTTTCACTTGTGGGCTTGTCTAACGATGACGTTAGGTGCAGTCTCGACCTAGTACGGAATTGGGTCGTGACAGATTCAACACTTAAAATGTCATTCTGGTACGCTACATCTAATGTATCTTCGACTTCCACTCTACCCACGGGCTTTGTTTTCAAAACTACCCGCCAGGCAGACTTATTCTTGCTCAAAGGATAAGGAGGATAATAAACTTGTTTCACCTTTTGTGCAATGATAAAGGGATCATAAAGTCTATACTGCCCCGTATGTTTAATTTCAACTATTTTGTACTGAGAGTGCACCTTTGTGCCTCTATTCGATGTTGGATCATACCACTTACATCGAAAGAGTACCAACTTGTTCTTCGGCCAACCTACAATATACTCTAGTTCCAAAATCTCTTAAAGCACACCATAATAATCAACATCTCCATCACCTTTCGCCCACACCCCACTATTGTTGGTTTTCTTTCTCTTAGACCATCCTTCTGTATGAAACTTGTACCATTGACCAAGTATTTAAACATCATTCTGACTCTAGGGTCAGGTCCCCAAGCTATATCACGTAAAAATGGGTCATTAATGCCATTAGTTGTATCATGAACCTATATATATAATTAAATATAATTTAGAATTTTAAAAATACATATAATTTATTTACATATAATAAAAATCATGTTAAATAATAAGTAATACTTACAAATTCTTTAAACCACTCTGAAAACTTGGGATAAACAACATGTTGCCCATATGAACACACAAAGTAACTGCCATTATAACTTTTATTAGTTAAATCAGTGGTAGATCTAATATAAATGTCCGTAATATATATAATTATATACTTACCTATAATAAGGTTGGACCTCGGGGTAATTCAACAATACATATGTTATAGCTGACTTTAGCTCCATCTCAGACAACCTTCGCTTTGGACTATTGTTTGGACCTCCTTTACCTGATTGATTAAAAATGGAAAAGGGTGGTGCCAAAGGATCGATTTCTCCTCCATCGTCATGCCGATTCGGTCTATTTCTCAAACATGGCACATCATGTTCAAAATAATATGAACAGAAATAAGATATTTCTTTAGCCACATATGCCTCGCATATCGAATTCTCAATTCTTGATCTATTTTTTACGGTCCGTTTACATTTGCCAATAGTCCTACATAGTGTGTTTTTAGACTAAATAATATTTAAAGAAAATACAAAAGATAAATGATTAAATAACATTACCTCTCGAAGGGATACATCCATCTACATTAAACTGGATCTCCAAGTCGTGCCTCTTGTGCAAGGTGAATTGGAAGATGTTGTATTATATCAAACAAAACCAAGAGGGAAAATTTTTGCCATATTGTTTAAAGTTAAGATAATGTTACTCTCCATATAAATTAGGTTCTCCGCCCTCAATGTGCTAGAATACAAATCCTTGAAAAAGCAACTTATCTCTGTAATCGATTTTCATATTCGATCAGGCAATGCATTGAATGCAATAGGCATCAACGCTTCCATGCAAATATGACAATCGTGGATTTTCATTGATGCCAACTTCCCTTTTATCATGTCAAAACATCTGGATAAATTTGATGTGTACCCATCAGGAATCCTCAAATTTTTAACCCAACTACAAATCTCTCTTCTCTCATCCAAGGTGAACGTGTAACTAGCTTTGGGCTTCTGAATCTTATTGTTAAAGTATGTCAGATCCAACTCACTTCACCTACAATATTCCTTTAAGTCCATCCTGGCCTTCAAGTTATATTTGGTCTTGTTAGTAACATCCATAACAGTGTTAAACAAGTTGTCAAATAAATTCTTCTTGATATGCATGACGTCTAGATTATGCCGAAACAAATTATGCTTCCAATAAGGTAACTCCTAAAATATGCTCTGTTTAGTCCAATTATGCGTGACACCCTAACCTGATATCTTAGATGGTGGAGACTCTGTTACTTTAGGCAGATCCCTTACTCTATTCCAAATATCTTCTGAACACAAGCATGTCGGTGGCTCCTCAAAATCAGTTCGGTTCTTCACAAATGCACTTGTATTTCGCCTAAATTCATGATTCATTGGCAAAAATCTAATGTGGCAGTCGAACCATGTATTTTTACCTCCATGTTTCAAAGTAAATGCTTTTGTGTCTTCCATACAACAAGTTCAAGATATCTTTCCAGCAGTCGACCACCCAGACAACATTCCATAAGCAGTAAAATAATTTATAGTCCACATCAAAGCAGCATGCAATCTGAAGTTTTGTTTAGTTGATATATCATATGTTTTCACACCTTGATGCCACAATAATTGTAACTCATCAATCAAAGGCTACAACTATACATCAATCAAACTTTTCGGATTGCTTGGACCAGGAATAATACAAGTTAGGAACAGATATGGACTTGTCATACACAACTCGGGCGGAAGATTATACGGGGTAACAAACAGTGGCCAACATGAATATGGTGCAGCACAGACATCAAATGGAGTGAATCCATTTGCGCATAATCCTAACCTAATGTTTCTGGATTACTAGCAAACTCGGGGAACACCCTATCAAAATGCTTCCACGCTTCTCCATCTGATGGATGGCATAGAATACCGGGTGGCCTTCTATGTTCATAGTGCCATCTCATATGAGGAGCAGAGCTCATTGATGCATACAACCTCTTTAACTTAGGTATAAGAGATAAGTAATGCATCGCTTTAACTCGAACCTTCTTTTTTGTATTGGCATTTGTGAGTTCCTTAAAACGAGGTTGATTACAAAATTTACAGTTCTCTAGAAATGCGTCATCCTTGTAGAATAACATGCAATCTTTCTCGCAACAATCAATTCTCTCTGATGAAAGGCCCAACTTAGAAACCAATTTCTTAGTAGTGTATAAATCTTTTGGTAAGTCAATGTTACTCGGATTAAGTTCATTCATAAGATAATAGAATCCATGCCCGCTTGGGAAATAAAACTATCTGATTTAATACTTAGCAATCTAACCGCAACAGACAACTTGGAATGCACCGAGCCTTCATACAATGGACGAGTAGCTTCCTCTAACTATTCATAAAAATGCTTAGCCTCATCATTTGGTTCGGATTGAACCTCAGGAAACACCCCAAAAGCATCCCTCATCATTTCATTGTATTGAGAATTTTCAACATTATGCTCCGCTATGGGGCCACCCTCACCACCAAAAGAATTCTGAAAGTTAACATCGTCTAAACTAGCATGATTCGCCCCGTGAATAATCCATATATAATAATTTTCAACAAACCCTTTCTTGTAGAGATGAACTTTAACTTTATCTGTTTTCAATAACTTAACACACTTACATTTCACACAAGGGCACCTAATCCTTCCTACAATAAGAAAATCATCAAGTGTTTGAGCCTTAGCAATAAATTCAGCAACCCCTTCAATAAATTCATCCCTCAACCCCACACCATTAGGATGATTCCTATTATACATCCATCTACGATGCACAAATTCTATCTACACAAATAGAAATCTAGAAATAATATATTTAAAACAATTTGATTTATTTAAATTGATTACAAAGTTATACTCTTTCAAAGGTTCCTTTTAGATATATGCGTATCATTGTGTCTGTCACGCCCCAAACCTGGGGAGGCGAGACCGGCACATGGTGCCTCACTTATCCGAGCGTACCAACTTGAGACAGAGGGACTCTGAACATACAATGTCATACTTTGGCCATAGGGCCACATTGCAAGACAATTTGTGAAACAAAATATAAAACTGAATGGAAACTAGATCTAACTGAACATCAATATAAATCTGAGCCGACAAGGCTGTCATAATTACTACATCTGACAAACCAAAATAAATATATATACAAGGTGTACAAGCACAACATACTGCAGTGACTAACAGGATATGTCTACAAGCCTCTACTGATGGATGTACTGTGGTCGAAACTAGGCCCCGACCTACCCATAATATATATATATATATATATATATATATAGAGAGAGAGAGAGAGAGAGAGAGTGAGAGAGAGAGAGAGAGAGACATATATGCATAATATGTACTCAAAACCCTAGACCCGGCAACTCTGAAGGACGTAAAGCTTACCGATCAAGCTGAACACGGACAACACCTACGGAGGAGGTCTGCCAGTCTGTCTATCAGAACCTGCATNATTATATATATATATATATATATATATATATATATAGAGAGAGAGAGAGAGAGAGAGAGTGAGAGAGAGAGAGAGAGAGACATATATGCATAATATGTACTCAAAACCCTAGACCCGGCAACTCTGAAGGACGTAAAGCTTACCGATCAAGCTGAACACGGACAACACCTACGGAGGAGGTCTGCCAGTCTGTCTATCAGAACCTGCATGCATGAAATGCAATGTCCCCAGGAAGGGGACGTCAGTACGAAATAATGTACCGAGTCAAAAATGATCTAGAGATATACTTAACCTGCTGATATTGACTCAACTCTCTCAATATAGTGATTAAAATAGTTGTACGCCCCTATAAGGCTCGGAACGTGTAACTGCTCGGCCGTAGTAGGCTCGCTCATAGGTGCTCGGCCATACTAGGCTCGGTATCTTGGCCATTCTGGTCTTTCTCATAGGCGCTCGGCCACAGTAGGCTCGGTATATAACTTAACATCTGATCAGAGGTTGCCCAATAGGGGCATGCCCACCGATTATAGCTCGGTGGTGGTGAAAATACTGTAATACTGTATATATACCTTATACTCTCTTGAATGAAAGAAGACAATACTTAACTGGATATAAAGTTCCGATAAGGGAGAATACTATAACTTATGAGACTAGGATAATGTGCAAAAATTCAGGAGTACGAACGTCTCTATATGTCTCATTATCAAACACATGTAGTTACGAGATCATGCCAAAATGAAGGAAATGTTTAGCCTTAACATACCTTATCACAAAATTTCCAATAACCACATTGAACTCGTCTCTTTGCACCTTAATCTAAAACAACGAAAATAATACTATCATTAAGTTACGAAAGGTACAACTATCGCACAACGAACGACAAGCTTATTTTAATTAAAACGGGGAGCATCTCCCCTATAATCTTTACTTCCTCCCAATTCGAGATAACACCAACAACACAAGAACACAACAATAACAACATATATATATATATATATATATATATATTATTTTCCAACCTTATATACACCACAAAATACTACAAAATAGCCCAACACACCCTAATCTCTTCATACACAAAACAACTACCGTAGTAGTGTTAAATGGCCCAAAAATGTTACGACGAATGACCAGCCCACCACCCTGCATTTATGTGGTGTTTCTCCACAACATTTATCCTCCAAAACTCCCTAAAACAGTATAAAAACACGCAATTCAACAGCAACATGAAACAACCCACAAAACAGTGCACTACAAGTTGAATAACTCGAACTCACGGCTTCCGATCACCGTCCCTTGAGTTCTTGCAATTATAGAACAAGTTTCCATACATTTACAGCATAAAACATGGATGAAATAGAGCAGTAAACTTACCTTATTTTTTGAATAACTCATCTCCTATCATGGATTCTTCAAACCCTAGGTTTTCCTCCAACTAGAACTTGAAAAGAAAAGAAAATCAATTAGGGTTTGTGTTTAACTTTTGGGAGGATCTTTTCAGGGGCTTATCTCTGGTTATTTTGATATATAATGATTGTATTATTTGAAGAAGACAAGCCCTTAAAAGGTCTCTTTGGCCAACCTGAAATAGCCCCTTTTTGGAAATATTTAATCCTCTCATTTAAGCAAGTAGGTGACTTGTCACCTAGCAGTCTGCGCAGTCTCGCAAAAACATATATATCTACCGATGTCTTATTGATAAACGGTTTAATGCGTTAGAAAATGGACTCATAGATATTCAATTTTATGGGTGTATCATCCCGTAACTCTAAGTATATTTGCAGAAAATTGCAGTGACATTTTAACCAACCTTCAGTAAAACTTATGAACGTAACTTGTGATGACTTTCATCGACTTTTGTTCCACAACTCGATTGACTTCAAAACATAACACACGACTATCATATGAATAACATAACTCATAACATAACCTCTTTATCATGTTAAGCACCCTAGTCTCACCCCAAAAGTACATGTTATAACATTCCCAGCTTGTCGACTTTCGACGAAAAATTATTTTCTTCAATTCCTTTAGCTTCTGAACCTTCTAAGCCTCTTTGTACTTGTTGTTCATGATCTTCAATATTAGTAACCTCCGAGGTAATATGATTAACTTACTTTATATACTTTCAAAGATGATCTCATTTTTGGTCCTATATTAGTTTGCTTACGACGTACTTTTACGTACGAAAATATGGGGTGTAACATCATTCCCCCGTTAGGAACATTCGTCCTCAAATGTTTACTCTTAGAGACTTAGGAAAGTTTTTCAAGATTCTCCTCTGTACACTAGACTAAAACCAACCTGCACGCAGCCAGAAAATATATTATACATGCCACACATGGCCAATGTCTTTAAATAGCAATATTTGGCCTCACACAACCGTCAATCATAAATACTGAAAGTCAAAAATAAGAGCTTACCTGATGACCTACTGGCCTGAATAGAGCTGTGCTGAAGTATCCCATCTCGAGCCATATCTTCAGTTTGAAATAGGTGGGGGTATTTAGACTTCATTTCTTCCACCGCTTCCCACGTTATCCCTTCCATGTTCTTTCTTCTCCATAAAACTTTCACGGAGGCTACCTCATTATTTCGTAGCTTGGGGATTTGTCGGTCTAGGATGACAACTAGAATTTTCTGGTATGATAAGTCCTCCGTGATATATACATCATCAGTGGGCACCACTCTGGTAGGATCTCCAATGCACTTTCATAGAATATATATGTGAAAAACCGGATGGACAGACTCCAATTTCGAGGGAAAATCTAACTCATAAGCTACTAGGCCCACTCTCTGAATAATCCTATAAGGCCCAATATACCGTGGGCTAAGCTTTCCTTTCTTACCAAACCTCATCATGCCCTTCATAGGAGACACCTTTAAGAATGCCCAATCATCAACCTCGAACTCTAAGTTCTCGTCGCCGCACGTCAGAATATGAATTTTGATGACTCTGAGTTATCAGCAGTCGCTCCTAGCTAAGCTTTACTTTCTCTACGGCCTGTTGAACCAAGTCTAGCCCATGTAACCCAGATTCTCCAACATCAAACCACCTTATAGGAGATCTGCACTTACGCCCATACAAAGCCTCGTACGGAGCCATCTGGATACTGGAGTGGTAATTGTTATTATATGCAAACTCGATAAGAGGTAGATGCTCATCCTAACTTCTTTTAAAATCCAACACACATGCTCGTAACATATCCTCGAGCATCTGAATTGTACGCTCGGCTTGTCCATCAGTCTGTGGAT
>AWOL01S0046573.1:34330-75210 GCA_000715115.1 Nicotiana otophora | reverse complement strand
GCCCATATAACCCAGATTCTCCAACATCAAACCACCCTATAGGAGATCTGCACTTACGCCCATACAAAGCCTCGTACGGAGCCATCTGGATACTGGAGTGGTAATTGTTATTATATGCAAACTCGATAAGAGGTAGATGCTCATCCTAACTTCTTTTAAAATCCAACACACATGCTCGTAACATATCCTCGAGCATCTGAATTGTACGCTCGGCTTGTCCATCAGTCTGTGGATGAAAATTTGTGCTAAGATTCACTTGAGTCCTTAGACTTCTCTGAAATGACCTCCAGAAATATGTTGTAAACTGGGCCCCACGGTCAGATATAATAGATACTGGTACTCCGGGTAGCCGCACTATCTCTTTAATATATAACTTTGCATAATCTTCGGTTGTATATGTAGATCTGACCGGTAGGAAATGGGTTGATTTCATGAACCTATCAACTATCAGCCATATAGAATCAAACTTACGATGAGAACGAGGCAAACCCGTGACAAAGTCCATGTTTATCGCCTCCTATTTCCACGTCAGGATCTCTATAGTTTGCATTAGCCCTCCGGGCTTCTGGTGCTCTACCTTCACCTGCTGGCAACTAGGATTAGGCGACAAACTCAGCAATGTTCTTCTTCATATCGTTCCAACATTAAACATCCTTAATGTCATGATACATATTCATCGACCCAGGATGAATGGAGTAACACGAATAATGTGCCTCTAACATAATCATGTCTCGTAGCCCTAGTACATCTGGAACACATAGACGACCCCTGTATCTGAGAACCCTATCTTCCTTGAGCTCTAACAGCGGCTTCTTCTGCTGCGGAACTTGCTCTCTCAACTCGACCAACTCTGGGTCCTCGTACTACCTTTCTTTACTTCAGCTATGAGAGATGATTTACTAGTGTTTTTGGAGTGCAACTCCAACATCGTCAGAATCTACTAACTGAACCCCCAAACAAGCCAATTTATGAAGCTCTCTAGCTAGTTCTCTTTTCTAAGCCTCTACATATGCTAAGCTACCCATAGATCGGCGACTAAAGGCATCAGCTACAACATTAGCTTTCCCTGGATGGTAGAGAATGTTAACGTCGTAATCTTTCAATAACTCTAGCCATCGCCTATGTCGCAAATTCAACTCCTTTTGCTTGAAGATATATTGCAAGCTTTTATGATATATAAATACATCCATATGAACACCATATAAATAATGCTGACATATCTTAAGTGCATGGACAACTGCAGCTAACTCGAGGTCATGGGTCGGATAATTCCTTTCATGCTTCCTCAACTGCCTTGAAGCGTACGTAATTACCTTTCCAGGTTGCATCAGGACACATCCTAAGTCGACACCTGAGGTATCACAATACACGGCATAACCCCCTGGACCCTCTGGAAGTCTTAGAACTAGCATTAAGGTCAACCTATTCTTAATCTCTTGGAAACTCTGCTCGCAAGACTCTATCCACTGAAACTTATCTGCTTTCTGAGTCAGCTTCATCAATGGTGCCTAAAGGGAAGAAAAACCCTCTAGGAACCTCCGGTAGTAGCCTGTTAAGCCTAGAAATCTACGAACCTCTGTCGGAGTGGTAGGTCTAGGCTAGGATTCCACGGCCTCAATCATCTGAGTGTCTACCTTTATACCTTCATCGGATATAATATTCCCCAAGAATGCTACATACTTCAACCAAAACTCACATTTACAAAACTTAGCATACAACTTACGATCACGGAGGGTTTGGAGTACTGCTCGCAGGTGGTCTGCATACTCCACCTCTAAACGTGAATAAACCAGAATATCATCAATAAATACTATCATGAACCGATATAAAAATTATCGGAATACGCTATTCATCAAGTCCATAAATACGGTGGGTGCATTTTTCAACCCGAAGGACATGACAAGGAACTCGAAGTGGCCATATCGGGTGCTGAAGGCTGTCTTCGGAATATCTTTCTCCCGAACTCTAACCTGATGGTACCCTGACCTCAACTCTATCTTTGAAAGGCATATAGCCCCATGCAACTTATCAAACAAGTCATCGATACTTGGAAGTGGATACTTATTCTTTATAGATAACTGAACATCCTCAGCGAGCCGTCTTGCTTCCACACAAACAGTACCGGTGTAGCCCAAGGTGAGGTACTGTGCCTAATAAAACCTTTCTCCAGCAGGTTGAGTTCCCAGAAGCAAATTGATGCTAAAATCAATCTCTCGCTCTGGAGGAATACCCGGAAGCTCATCTAGAAACACATCTGCGTACTCTCTAGCTACTGGAATAGACTGAATTGTAGGTATTTCAGCATCTGCATTTCTAACTCGCACAATATGATAAATGAACCCTTTTGCAATCGTTTTCCTCGCCTTCATATAGGAAATAAACCTACCTTTGGGTGTCGCTGTATTACCTACCCATTCAAGAACTAGCTCACCCGAAAAATGAAATCCGGCTGCCTTTGCTCGGCAATCAACTGTGGCATAGCAAGCTGCCAACCAGTCCATGCCCATGATAGCATCAAAATCCATCATCACTAGCTCAACTAGATCGGTTCAGGTCTGACGACTACAAACTATCACCGTACAACCTCGGTAAACCCGTCTAGCAATAATCGGTTCTCCGACCGGTGTAGATACCGCAAAAGGATCACTTAGTATTTTAGGCACTATACCAAACTTCCCCGTGACAAATGGAGTAATATACGATAAAGTAGATCATGGATTTATCAAGGCATAAACATCCTGAGAGCAAATGGTCAATATACCTATCGCAATGTCTGGTTAAGACTCCTGGTTTTGTCGACCCGCTAAAGCATAGATACGGTTCAGATTACTACCTGAACTGGAAACTCTACCTCTGCCTCGACCTCTACCAGCCGAAGACTGAGACTCGCGCCCTGAAGGATGCACGGACATAGATGATCCTGTTGATGAACTCGTTGGTTGTGCCATACCCCCAGAATCTCTATTTGGGAAATCTCGCATCATATGCCCTAGAGGCTCACATGTATAACAAGTGTTGGAACCTGCTCGGTATTGGCACAAGTGTCCTCTACCATAGATGTCACACCGCGGTGGAAATGACCATATTTTCCCTGAACCTCACTGTCGCTGCAAACCTGACGTCCGTGAGCTTTCACCATGTCCTCACTGAGAATAGCGGTCATACTTGTAATACTGTAACTGAGGCGGTGGAGGCCTAGGTGGCCGTTCGAAGTACTGGGGCCTATAACTACCCTGAGACGGCTCCTGAGACCTGGCAAATCTCATCCTCTTACGCTTCCCTTACTCACTCCTCTATGTACCCTCCTGCCGACGCTTACCCTTTTCTATATTCTCGGCGAATGCCTGAATCCGGTAGATATCCATACTATCCTGCAATGCAGCGGTGGCACATGCCTCGGTCAACTCTGGGGCCAACCCTGCTATAAACATGTGGATCCTGTCCCACATAGTAGCAATTATGGATGGAGCATATCTGGCCAATGAGTCAAAACGGAAACTATACTCTCGAACGTTCATATCGCCATGCTTAAGAGCTAGAAATTGATCGACTCGAGTATGTCGGATATCCTGCGGTACGTACTGGTCAAGGAAGGCATCTTAAAAATTCTCCCAAATAGTTGGAGGTGCATCACATCCCCTGGACCTCTCCCATCCCTCTACCAAAGGATGGCTATATCTTGGAGTCGAAAAGCTACCAACTCAACTGCCTCTTTCTATGTGGCATGCATAACACAAAGGATCCTGTGAAGCTAATCTATGAAATCCTACAGGTCCTCTCTCTGATCTATCCCCGTGAACTCTAGGGGACTCAAGACAATAAACTTTCTGACCTTTGAACTCCCAGACCCCTTAGAAGATCCTGCATTAGTTGATGCCCTAGCATATTGCTGGTTAGCTACCAACTGTGTCAACAAATGCACCATACTCCTCAAGTCCTAATCTTATGGAAGTGGAGGGGGAACTGGATGTGCAGTATCCCTAGGAATCTCCTCAGGTGGTAGAGGATCCGGTAATGGCTGAGTAGGGGTCTCGCCCTGGGCCTCAGACTGGGCCCCATCTACTGGGGGTACCCTGTTGGTCCCCTCACCCGCTGATGTGTCTCTCTTCTGACTAGCGTCAATGGATATTAATAAAAAACTTAGAGGTTTTTTCCATCAACAGAAAGACTCTTAACAAAAGAGAAGTGTGGTATATGATTAATGGCGAATCACAACAGAAATAAACTTGAGATTCCATACAGGCAATAAATCGAACACATTTTGAGCATCCATAAATTATACTATTTGGGCAATAACATATAGGCGCATCACCATATCTTCCATTATCACATACATTTCACTATTTCATATAAAATTCAATATACTCATCCAAACCAAAAATAAAAATGTCGCCATATCACGAGCAGAACTTTCAAAGAATATTCAAAGGAATCGATTTCTCTGTTTAATTATACAATATTACCAGATTTGAGAAGGGAATCTACAAAAAATATTGACTATAGAAAACCAAGTTTCGAAAAAGAGTTTCTTAAAATGCACTAAAAATCCAAGTAAAATTTTGACACAACCATAACAAATGAACAACGATGAGAAATAAAATAGAAAATAAGAAATGCAAAAGAAACACAAAAAACCTTCTCAGAGTTACGAATATCGGATGGAATGAGGAAAATCGCTCAAGGCCGTTTTTCGACGCTCAAAAGATACCTAAGTTTCTTTCCAAAGACAAATAGTTTGCTTCCATTTTCTACTTTCATCTCTCAACTCAAATCTTCTTCAATAGCCCCGAATAGAGATATGTATATATAGAGAGAGAATGGCGGATTTAAATGGACTCACGCCAAGCACTAAATGTTTTAGGAGAATGGGGAAAAGGGATTTTGGAATAAGGGGGTTTTGAAAGGCCCTCACACTCTAAGGTTTAGGAGAAGCAGGAAGATGGGATTTGAAAAAATGAGAGAATTAAAGAAAACGTAGCTTTCTTTTATGAAAAATAATTATGTCATTTATTTCTTTATTGTTTTATTTAAAGCAAAAAATTAGTGGCGACACAGTCGCCCCATTAAACATTCTGTGGCAACTTTTGATAGTCGCTACAAATGACTCTTTAGCTAACTTTTTGTTCTCGGAAGAAATAAATATTTAGTATATTACTAGAGGCGACTTCATCAATGTCGCCACTATAATCTTACTTTCTGTAGCGACTATAACGGTCGCCACTAAACCTTTCACCTTTTGTGGCGACACTTTTAAGTCGCGGAAAATATCTTACCTATTGTAGCTACTGAAGTGGTTGCCTCTAAAAGTCGCCACAGAAAACCTAATTTCTTGTAGTGATAGTCCACAGCTACCAGTATGTACATATTGCCATATAAGCTGACAAAAGGCCCCATAAAATTGATTCCATATACATCGAATACTTCCACCTCTTGAATTGGGTTTATGGTCATCTTATGTCGATGGGAAATATTCCCCGTCCATTGGCACTCATCATATCCATTCATCCAAAAGTGTGCATCTTTAAACAATGTCGACCAATAGAAGTCCAACTTCATCACTTTAGCAGTTTTCCTTACTCCTTCAAAATGGCCTTCATAAGATGAAGCATGACATGCCTGCAATATAGAAGCTTGGTCCATCTCAGGGATACACCTCTAGATCATGTTATCAATACAAATCATGAACAAATATGGTTCATCGAAGAAGTATATGCGATAATCATGAAAGAACTTTTTCTTTTACACAGAAGACAAGTCATAAAGAACAATACTGCTTGCAGTAATTTGCAATATCTACATACCATGGCGCTACCTCAAGGCTCATGGCTAACAGTTATTCATCTGGGAAAGTTTCCACTATCTCTTCCACCTCCACCTTCTTTTCAGCTCCTTCAAGCCTGGACAAGTGATCCACCACTTGGTTCTTTGCTCCTTTTCGGTCACGAATTTCTAAGTCAAGCTCTTGTAATAGTAGCACCAATCAAATCAGGTGCAACTTTGACTCCTTCTTCTCAATTAAGTACGTGAGAACAGCATGGTCAGTATAAACGATTATGTTCGAGCCTATCAGGTATGACCTGAATTTGTAAAATGTGAATACCACTACTAGCACCTCCTTATCAGTAATCCTGTAATTTAGTTGGGCACCACTCAAGGTTCTACATGCATAGTAGATTAGGTGCATGACATTCTCTTTGTGTTGCCCGAGCACTGCCCCACAGCATAGTCTCTTGCATCACACATCAGCTCAAACGGTTGCTCCCAATCAGCTACGATGGGTGTCGACACCATGCTCTTCTTCAATTCCTCAAAAGCTACCCTACAATCATCAGAAAATACAAAGGGGTGATCTTTTTCAAGCAATTTACATAAAGGGTTAGCAGTTTTGGAAAAATATTTTATAAACCGCCTGTAGAAGCCAGCATGACCAAGGAAATTTCTTATTGCTTTGACAGAAGTAGGTGGTGAAAACTTCTCTATCACATCAACTTTAGCGCGGTCCACTTCAATTCCCTTACTCTGCATTAGGTGTCCCACGACTATACCTTCATGTACCATGAAATGGTACGTTTTCCAGTTTAGCACCAGATTAGTCTTCATATACCTTTTCATCACTCTTCTCAAATTTACAAGACAATTATCGAATGCGTTCTCCACCACTGAGAAATCATCCATGAAGACCTCCATTATATCCTCAATCATATCAATAAAGATGTCCATCATGCACCTTTGGAATGTACCAGGTGCATTGCATAGGCCCAATGGCATTCTTCGAAAAGCGAGATTCCATAGGGATAAGTAAACAACATTTTCTCTCTATCCTTCGGGGCAATAAAAATTTGGTTATACATCCAAGAAAAACAAATTGGGACTTCTCTGCTAATATTTCTAACATTTGATCAATGAATGGCAAAGGAAAATGGTCATTTCGGGTGGCCCTATTCAAATTTCTGTAGTCCATACAAATTCTCCATCACGTGACTGTTCTTATTGAGATCAACTCATTGTTCTCGTTTTGCACCACACTCATTCCTCTTTTCTTTGGCACACATTGAACTGGGCTAACCCAGTTGGCGTCAGAGATTGGGGAAAATGATTCTCGTATCTAACCACTTGATCACTTATTTCTTCACGACTTCTTTCATATTGGGGTTCATCCTTCTTTAATGTTCTCTGGAAGTTTTGTGCCCATTTTCTTTATGTCTGCAATGGTCCAACCAATGCAATCTTGCACTCCTTTAGAACCTGCAAAAGATGTTCTACATGCACATCTAACAAACCAGATGAGATAATAATAGCTAAAGTCGAGTTAGGTCCAAGAAAGCATACCTAAGGTGAGATGGTAGCGGTTTCACCACCAACTGTAGTGGCTCTTAGATCGATGGCTTAGCTGGAGGGGTCTTTCTTTCTTCTAAGGGTAAAGGCTCGAATTTGAGCTCTCTTTTCCAGTACCCTTGGCCTTCAAGATTCAACACCCGCTCCGCCAATTCCTCAACATCCACCTCTTTTAAGTTCATAAGGCAGGCGTCTAGAGGATCTTTTGCATTCAGTGCCTCATTTTCCTTCTCCAGAATCACATCTACTGCTTCAATCAGAGAGCAATTAGCAAACTCACTGGGCCACCGCATGAACTTCTGCACATTGAATGTTATTTCTTAATTGTTCAGTCTCATCTTTATCTCCCTAGTTTCACAATCAATCAGAGCTCTCCTTGTGTCCAAGAAAGGCCTTCCCAAATTATGGGAATCTCCTCATCAACTTAGAATGACAAAATCTGCCGGAAACACAAACTTTCCAACCTGCACAAGTAAATCATCAAGTATACCCGATGGTCTCTTCACCGTTTGGTCAGCTAGTTGTAGTAACATAGATGTGGGCCTTGCTCTTCCAATGCATAACTTTTTATAGATAGACAAGGGTATCAAGTTTATGCTCGCCCCCAAATCACACAGTGCTTTAGCAAATGCATAGTTGCCTATGGTGCAAGAAATTGTGAAACTCCCTGGGTCGGATAGCTTCTCAGCTATAGGTCTCGTAACCACACCACTACAAGTCTGAGTCAATGTCATAGTTGCCAGGTCTTGAAAGGCAAACTTGTGAGACATCAAGTCCTTTATCATTTTTGCATAACCGGGTATCTCCCCCAAGGAATCTATTAGTGGGATGTTCACCTGAATCTGTTTCAGTATCTCCATAAATTTTTTGTATTGCTCATACTTCTGATATTTGGCCAACCTCTGCGGGAAAGGTGTTGGAGGTATCTTCCGGCCTATGACTTGAGTTGGATTCTACGCAGGCACTTTTTGAGATACTTTTCCTACACCTGCTCAGTTTCCTTCGCAACCTCGTTTTCCTTACTTGGTTCCTCCTAGGCCTATTGCACTGTTACCTTTATTAACTCAGTTGACTCATCTACCTCAAGCGGTGCTGGCACAGGTGTTACAGTTGGTCGACTTTCTCGAGCAATTTCTTGCTCTAGATCAAGATCTCTACCATTTCTTAGACTCACCTCCATCAGCTTCTTCGAAACCTGCTCTTTCGGATTGATGTGCATATCCGCAGGTAACGTCCCTTAAGGACAATTATCAGGAGCCAAAAATATCTGCCCTAATTGAACCTCGATGCCTTTTATAGTCGAGTCATGTGCATCAACCTTCTCTTGCATTTTTCCATTGGACCCAATGAGTTATTACAGCATTCCTTTAATTTCAGACAACCCATCTTCTTGTCTTCCTATCTGTTGTTGTTGAGGTTGCTGATACACTAGTTGCTGATTTTGTTGATTATATCCATGTTGCCTTTGTTAAGGCATGACTTAACCCTATGGTCTCATAGCTCCAGGATTGTTATTGTTGTTGTATTGATGTTATGTTGGCATGTACTGTTGATTTTGCTACCCCTAATTCTGACCACCTTATCTCTGGCCTCCAAAGTTGCTCACATAATTCATATTCTCTTGATAGTTCTGGCTATCACTTTCACTACTCCACTAGCACACATATGATTGGTTAATACATGGTGTGCACAATCCTCCATTTGTTGTGTCAACTATGTGTGCCTGTTTTTATCCCGATTCATCATTCTTCTTAGTAAGGATACTCATTTGAGTTATCAGAGTGGACATATTCTCGGCTATGGAGTTGTTCAGGTCCAGATATACTGAGTGAACTACATGAGTGACTGTAGTGTCTCTTGTCATCCATCTTGAGTTTTGATCCATTTTTCCAAGTAGGCCCATACATTCTCGGAATGATTTGCTCAAAAATGCTCCACATGTTGAAGCATCAACATTGGCCTTTAAAATGTCTGCCAATCCTATGTAGAATCTTTGTCCCAACATTTGATCTGGAATGCCATAATGTGGACACTTAACCAACATCCTTTTGAATCTCCCTCGCGTTTCATGCAATGTTTCAGCTGGTTTCTGCCTAAAACTCAATTTCATCAACTTGCTTGGCAATCTTATAAGGTGGGTAGAACTTATTCAAATACTGCTTGACTAATTCCTCCCAAGTAGTAATAGAGTTTATGGGGAGAGAATTAAGACAACTCTGAGCCTTTTCTATCACTGAGAATGGAAACAATAACAGTATGATTGCTTTCGATGTCACCTTCGGTTGCCTTTGCGTGACACAAATTGACAAAAAATAAAATTCAAGTGCTGATGTGGATCTTTAATGTAAGACCCCGAGAACGGTCTCTTGTTCTGCAGCATATGTAGCATGTTGTTAGTGATTTGAAATGATTCTGCTTGTATCTGAGGGACTGCAATTGTGGTTGCCAGATGTTCAGCGGTGGCTTATGCCCAATCATAAAGGGATGATTCTGGAACAAGAGGTGCCACACCCTGATTTTTCAGGTCGTTCCCATTATTTCTGTTGTTTTGATTGTCCATGACGTCACCCATGTCTAGTTTGATTTGTTCGGTTGGGTTCTGTTGTCGTTTTTCCTTCTTGTTTGCTCGATTTAATGCACTGAAAGCTTTCTCAGGATCCGGTAATGCTTCAAATAATTTCAGTCCTTGAGGAGTTTCTAGGCATGCCCATGTACGCACGAGACTACAAACATTAGAATTTCAATATAATAAATTTCTATTCAAGAAAGCTGACTAAACTAAGAATCCTAGCAATTTTTTCTGGTCGTAATTAATAACACCGTTAATTCACAGGCAACGACGCCAAAATTTAATCACGTCCAACTATGCCTTATAAAAAGTACTAAGTGGTCGTTGCAAATATAATCGAGTTTACAAGTCCGGAGTCGAATCCCACAAGGAATTAACCTACTAATCACGACAACTAGTTTCACAAGAACATGATTAATCAACCTTCAGAAATTTTAAATAATAATTTGAGTGGTTACTAACTAAGAGCAAATTAATTAAAATGATGTAAATTTATAACTAGAAGAGTAAATATTATAAATAAGATTGGAAAAGTCTAGGGTTATGATTTTTTCAATTGTCGGAATCTTCCCTGTTACGTTTTCTATAAATTCGCCTAAATATTCTCTATCGAGCGTGAGTATTTTGGGTGTCATAATTCTCTTTCGAGTAATTACCACAATTTACTAGACGTATTCTTCTGAACTACGCTAGCTGGCACTAATTCACCTCTCACTACGATCGCACTAATATTTCGTTATTTCTAATCCCACCTTAAAACCTTCCGTATTGATTTCTCATATACGTTACGAGTGATATTGTTCAACAACTACCTAAATATATACCCTCTTTCCAAGCAATACACACTAAATAGGCACAATTAATTGAGAGCTCTTCAATTACAATGAACATGTAGTTGAACAAGTAAAAAATCAACGGCAAATTTATATTAGCGCAGTGAAAAAATCATCCTTCGAGAGGTTCCATAAAACCCTAGATGAGAAAATTTTGCTACTCATAATTGTATAAACAATTTTCATAATATTCGAAAGCATTAAACAACAAATAAAAGAGGAACGAAGAGAAAACTCGTTTGATTCCTTGCTCGAAAGTGTTTTGTAGCTTTTTTTTCTTCTCCAATAATCTCCAACCCCTCCTCAACTCGTTTAGGGAGTATTTATATATTAGGGTCGAGGTCCTTCAATTTAAATCCATGTCAGAGTATTTTTTAATCGCGCACATAAGGGCACCGGGCGCCAAACCTTGCGAGACCGGGCTTGTAAAGCGCCTAATGAAAAATAATCAAAATTCGTTAGTAATAGACGAATGGATCAAAGTAATTACACAATTGCCTATGCCCCACGGTGGGCACCAAATTATTTACCCGTAAAACGGTAAAGTTGAATGTGTAACGTGGTTTATAGACACGTGAATTAATTTTATCCAAAAATATAAAATAAATAAGAACAGAAATAAGATTATAAAAATGACTTAAAGGAAATACAAGCTTGGCTATGAGTTTGGCTTCTCCTATAGCAGTAACAAGTACAATATTAAGAATAAAGTAAAGAAAGCAGTTTGATAGAATAAGAGTTGATTTTAGCTTTTGCATACAGAATATTTCATGTCCTATAATGGATACAAATTCTCATATTTATAGCTCTATTCAGGGAGACAAGATCCCCAAATCAAGCCCTTCTAGAATGAAAATAAAATACCTATTGATAGTTGTATAACGGTTAGTAAGTAATACAGAGATTTCTTTGTAACGGTTGCTCATTGAATGATGTCTTATCCAACCAATGTCTTCCTTTCATATCTTCGTTGTCGGTTTTCATGCCTTCGAAATTTATACAACACCGAACACATATTTGTATCCGACGTCAACTATTTACTGACTCATATATTACATGTCTTCAATTCCACGTGTCACTTTGTCATTCATCCACCTGTCGCTGACTAACTTTACCTCATACAGGCACATCAACGACTTTTTGGCTAGATGCAACTTTGTATGTTGTATGCTTCCCCATCCGTCCACGGTAGCGGATACAAGATTTTATTCCAGCGGAATTAATTTGGCAATGTTATTACATCATTAAGATGATAGTCCAAGATAAAAACTGCAGTGGCCAACAAAGTGAATCTTGTATGTTGCTCATTTCTTTCTTTCCCGTAGTGCCCCCGAAAAATATTGTTTTGAGGTGGTATTTTTTTCTTATAAAAAGACAAAAAACGTCTTTTTTGTATTAGTAATCTATAATATATGTACAGTAATATAATATAAAAGTAACAATTTCTAACCAGCTATAATACTAAGGTCTTCTATTTTTAATATTTATGTATTATCGTATTGATAACAATAATACTCTAGCAATTTTGAAATATTCATAAACAAAATAAAAATAAATAAACAAATAATTAAAAAAAATACTAGAGCAATAAATAAATAAAAAATATAGAACTAACCACATGTCCAGGTTGTAAAGGAACAACTGAGCAAACAATTTTAAATTATTAAGTGAACTAATTTAACATAAATAAAATAAAATAAATGAAGCTAATAAACTAAAGTTGTACACGGTGTAGAACTAGAACCCAAGTGCAATGGGAAAAAATGGGCCTACTTGACCACTCAGCTGAGCATCATGGCAGTGTCAAGTGGATTCATTTGATCTTACTTATTGGTTTCCTGAGTACAATTTACAAAAAACATTCGATGAAGCGGGTTCAATTAAATCCTCTTGTTATGGATCCTCCCCTTAATTTATTTTAGGAGAATTAGTGTAGATAATAATTTTATCATTGTTCTCGTTAAGATATTCTTGAAATCCAAATTTCAGAATTTTTGACAATCGGGTTGGGTCCTGAGCGGCCTATAAAAGAGTTTGGGTCCAGATCTTTGAACAGTTCGTGCAGGGTTGTTTGTATATTGGGCTCTGACATATTTGGTTGATTGGCCAAAAAGTATATCAACTTGTAGCTAAATCTAATAAAATACACAACCAGTAAAAATAATATTGGATTTTTTCACTTTTAGCCCGCGCCAGAAACTATTTATATTTGATAGCCGAAAAAATATATAAAATTTGCATAATTTTTTTATATAACATACAGAATGTGTGTGTATATGTGTGTGTATATATATATATATATATATATTCGCTATTAGTTTGAGAACGACTATACTATGTCATTTTCCGTGCCGCCCATTCACCCTTCCCTCCCTAGTTGTTGTAATTGTTCCTCTTCTTCCAACTTGTCTCCTTTCACAACAGCTCCACCTCTCCTCTGCCCTTCACCATTTTTCTCAACCTTCAAAGCACATGAATCCGAAATTCTTTTACATAAAATCTTTTATATAGAGAGAGACCAAATCAATAAAATAAAAGGATAAAACTGCATAAGCATAAAATACTCATGTCGAGGAGGAGGATAATAAGGAGGAGGCTGCGTATATATAACTCTTATAAATTTTACAACAGACCATATATACTGTTACGCGGCGCCTTCCTGAGATTCTTTAGAAGGGCGACGTTAGGCTAAGCAATCGATGTCAGTGCGATTATTGTCCGCCAACTGAGGTCCCCTCCGTACGCTAGACTAGATTGTCAGTGCCGTACGGAAAAACCAATGTCATGAGCAACTGAGAGAGCAGAAAAGAGAATTGAGAATGAAATTAAAGCTTGATTGCATTAATGAAAGCGATTACAGAAAAGCAATATGGTGTCGGGGGGGAGAGACACCAGTACAGAAAATTGTTTACTTGCTAGAAAGTTTGATTGCTTGATCCCCCTTAACAATGCTTAAAAAAAAAATATAACTTAACCTAAATAAGCTGTGCAAGCACACTTAAAGAAAATGTAGTAAAACTACTCTATATTTACAATAAAAAGGACTTAGTCTTCTACAAGGTAGAAATAGGTCCGTTGGCAGCAACTTTGTCTTTATCATGAGGGTCTGCGCGCGCAGCGCTATTGGCGTCTGCCTGTGGCTGGGCGCTGGCGATGGCTAGCGGTGGGGCGACAGGCACATACGCGCTTGTCACTTGGAGCTGCCGAGACCACGGGGCCGACCGTGACGCTTTGTGTTGGGAGGCTTGCCAGGACGCCACGGGGTGCGTCCAAGGGGTCATGGGGCATGGCTGGAAAGCCGCCCATGACAATACTCATGATATACGAATATACTCTTGATACACTAAGGATACACTCCGAAACTCAAGAACGATGTATATATAACTTTTATACACTGTATAACATACAACTTTTGTATATATATAAAGAGAGAGAGTATATACATTATGTATACATATTATATAATGTACACCTCTAACAAAAAGATTTCCCTCACATAAATCACCATAACCACCAATAAATACCATTAGAGACACTGTAGCTCCGCTAAGACCACAACTAACAGCACCTTCACTTCTTTACAAACTAGATGTGTGCACAGGCATTTGCCCAACATAGTTGTTTTTCTTACTCGTGCAACTACAAGATTACCACAAAAATATCAAACACTAAGAAGATATTTCTCATATAAAATCATATCTTTATCCAATTGCAGAAAGAAAAGAAAGGAAAAATAAAGTAAAAATTTAAGCCTTTAACATAATTTCAAAAGAAGGGGCAGTTTTCTCAAGTGCTTGAACGTCCATACATATGAACCGTCTCAGAAGAAAGAATTTGAGTTATTCCTCTTTACTGGTCTTCATTCTCTATAAAACACTTCTATAAACTTAGCAATAACAGGTACCGCCAGATCAGCTTGCAACAGTGTCATGCATAGATTTGAGTGTAAACCCAGGATAAATTAAACTATATGTAGAAAACTACACATACCTAGTTCAAACCCCAGGAAAAATGGGTTATATATCAAATTTACATATACCTTGCTAGACTCAGGATTCCTCTAGAAACGACTCTAAAATGATGCACATACAATCGTGCAGAACTGGTGTACATCAAACAGCAAATACAATAAAGCCAAATTATATTGCGACTCATTATACATAAGGCTATACAAGATATCCTCCTTTATTAAGTGGCAAAGTGGCAAAGGATGTTATTCATTTATCAAATAACTTGGTTTTTCAAAGTTGAGGATGAATTTCAGGAAGCATCTCTATGATAGAGACTCTATCCCACTAATCTCAAATTACCGAACAGATTGAACGTGAAGATCAAAATGACGCAACTAAATGAAATCATGTAGAAAAGTTTCGTCAAATGAAAATATTAGAAGCACATGACGAAGAAAAAAGAATAAGTCACGGTAAAATTTTCAGATGTACCAATAGATACAACATATACAAATAACTTTACAACAATAATAACATACCTAGTGTAATTTTATAAGTGGAGTATGAGAAGGATAGTGTGTACGTAGTACTTACCACGAGTCCGAAACCTAATTATGGTGTTTTTGGAATCTAGCGACCATAATAGGTAAAAAAAAAAAAGAAAAAAGACTGGCCACTATTTTATTCAATCTTGCACTTAATTATTTGATTGTTTGATCACCAATTAAAGACTATCTACGAATCTAGGATTGAACTCAAGAGAGGGAATTCTAGATTGCATATAGGATTGAGTAGAGCAAGATCTTGAACCTGAGTATCGGGAACAGATTTGCGGTTAGAATAGAAATATACCTAATCGCCTTGCTTGGTTACTATACAGGAATTATTTATGTGTTCTTGTTAATCCTAATTCCATAGGAATATAGGCATTAAGTTACCTTGAATAAGCGAGTAGTACTTCGGGAGAATACTACGAGTAATATTAACCCTGTCAATCAATAAACTAGATAAATTAATTAGACAATTTAAGTAAAAAACTCAACGGGATTTTTAGCTAACCCATAGCTTTGGAATATTCTCTCCCATCGAATTTGTTTCTAAGATTGCCGACTTATTTTCTTTAATCGCTTAGTTTACTACTCTAGATCACTCTAATTAAATAATCACACTTCAGAAAATTACTTGAATAGATTAATTGTCTAGTTTAATTTAGTAAATAGTTAATCACAAGTCCTTGTGGGTACGATATCTGGACTTATAATCCTATATTACTTGTACGACCACGTATACTTGCGTGTGCATTTAGGAGCAACAACAACCAAACAAAATTGTACAATTTTTTTTTATTCTATAGGGACTTTTTACCCTGCTTATCTAAACTCTTTTATCATGTTCAAAAATTGATCAGATACTAACATTTAGCAAACCAGAATTGGTAAGGCAGAATCTAAAATGAGATACCATTTTCAAAGAATATCCAGAAACATGGTCTCAACAAAACTGGTATACCAAAAATTAGACTTGCACAGGTATAGTCAAAATGATTAATAGTCATGGCAGTGGCAGCCTCGGCAGCCAAGCACAATTCTTTTGATACACAATATCTGAGGAATCTTAAGTCTACAAAAATTGGTGACAAACAAGAACATGCATGTCCGAAATATGGTAAATAGATATACAAAAAAATAAAAATTCTTAAGAACCCAAGAGGAAGTAACTAAATCATGACCATTGATATGAAAATTATAATAACCACATAAGATTTTTAATAGTTTTCTCGACATGTGAAAATTTCATTCTTACCTCTCGGTATGAGGCGCTAACAGATCAGTATCAAGCAGTTTTTATGCAGTTCACTTCGTGTATATCCCTTGAACTCCAAAAACCCTATGTGTATTTGGAACCTTCGAAATTGTTTGGTCTAGATCTGAAATAGTAGTTCAGTTGATATCTTAAAACCCAATTCCAAAACATACATTTGAACTTCAAACTCCTAAATGAAAATAAAAGGCAAGCAATTCAAGAATGCAAACAAGTAAAAATAGGAACAAAGAACAAGAGAGATCTCAAAATATGAGAAGCTGCAGATGATAAAGAAGAAGTCAAACGGATGAACAAACTATAAACCCAAGTGGTCTTTACAATGTGACACAGAGCATTTACGAACGGAATGGTGGAGGGACATTAGTCGAGGATTTTAATATCTGAGTCACTTCAAAACTTATATCAATTTTTTAGACAAACTATTAAAAATGAGGTTGAACGGACACTTTTATAATTAGCGTTAATGACATAATTTTTTGACAAGGTGGGTTGCTCTGATGGTAAGCACCCTCCACTTCCAACCAAGAGGTTGTGAGTTCGAGTCACCCCAAGAGCAAGGTGGGGAGTTCTTGGAGGGAAGGATGCCGAGGGTCATTTGGAAACAGCCTCTCTACCCCAGGGTAGGGGTAAGGTCTGCGTACACACTACCCTCCTCAGACCCCACTAGTGAGATTATACTGGGTTGTTGTTGTTGTTGTTGACATAATTTTTAAAAATTCTAAAATTTTCTTATTTACAAAAAATTCTCCCTCCTACACCCCTATTCCTCCTCCCACTCCTCCCCCTCCTCCTCCTCCTCTCGTCACTCCTCCTCCTCCCCTTGTTCCTCCATCTCGCAACGTTCCTCTCTATTCTCCCCTTGCTCCTCTATCTCGCAACGCTTCTCTCTATTTTTGCCACTCCTAATCCTCAAACATTTAGGAATATGATTCAAATATATAGAGAAATGTTTCAAACATCTACACAGAAGTTTCAAATATTTATGGAGATGTTTGAAATATCTGTTGAAAAAAGATCAAACATCAAAAAGAAAGAAGTAGAAGAAATATCTCGAGAAATGTTTGAAACATCCCGGGGATGTTTTGCATAATACTTATTTATGGGAATATCTCAAAATATCTCAAGGGTATTTTGCATAATACTCACTTTATAAAATTTCATATTTTTCTCTTTTTCTCGTATATTTTAAACCACTAGAAGAAAAAAAAAATGAAAGAAGAAAAAGAAGAAGAAAATGAAAATGAGATGAAGAGAGAAAGAAGAAAAAAATAAGGAAGAAAATGAAGAAGAAGATGATGACATAGACGAACTACCAACAGCAGCAGCAACAAAAATTGAAGAGAAAGAAGAAAGTAAGGAAGAAGAATGAGAGAATGAGTAAGAGAAAGAAGAAAGAAGGAAGAAGGAGAAAAAGAAGCAAAGGGGAGAAAGAAGAGGGAAATGAAAATTTAAAATAATTTGAATGGGTATGGTTTTTTAAAATTTTTGAAAATTTTAATATTTACCCACAACTTTTGTTATTTTTAATCCGACCCCCAAACCCCTTTAATGACACATTTTTTGTTAATTACACAACACTTCAAAAGTCTTTTTTACTTCATTCTTCCTACTCAGAATGGACTAAGTAAAATTACTAAAATAACCTTCATCGTTCAAGTGAACTTTCACTTATTAAATAGTTAAAATACACACAAATTTTTAATAGCTCACCCACAAAAACTATTAACTTTAGATCTGAAAAGAGAAAAAAATCATAGTAAATCTTATATATATATATAAAAAAAAGAAACTAGTTGAAGTCCTTCAATTGCCCACCGGTGCCAAAGGTGGAACTAAATTCCTTCCTTTTATCAACAAAAATCCTTCACTACACAAGAAAAGCAGAATTGGTGAAACTTGTACAAAATGATAAGAGTTAGACTAACTGCACCACTTTGCAAGATGTACGTAGGCGGAGTCGGGTCTTTAAATTTATGGGTTCGAAATTTTAATCGTTTGATATTATTGGGTTCTAAATTAATAATTTGTACATATTTAATAAAAATTTTAAGACAAATACAGGGTTCAAACCAAAGCTACTGGGTTCGGCTGAACTCACTCCCGGCACTCTAGCTCCGTTCCTATGTACGTTGATGAGATTATGCAACTCAAGGTCTTCTGAAGTTTAAACCCAACCCATAAACTTATTTCTCATGCCTCTTCACTAATGTAGGTTATATGCACATCTTGGGATCACTCAGGAGTTACTAGGATTTGTTCAGCTTTTAACGTTTAGGCTAAAGATAGGGTAGGTGGGAGGGTTATCTAGTGGTGCTACATTACCTTTAAGCATCATATCTAAGATTACTAGTGTGGAATGGCCCGTGCTGAGCCCGGACGCAAATGGAATAAGATAGCAATTATATTATCTTACGGAAGGAGTGAATTATTTTTCATGAAGAGTAACTTGTACTATGATCAATTTGTGAAGTTGAGATATATCAGTTTCAGGTACTTATTTATAAATTGTTATTGAGATATAGTCCCTAGTGGCAACATTGCAAAGTCCACAATTATTAACTCATCGAAGAAATCTTGTTTAGAAGTTCAAATCTAGCCTTTTTTCTACGTGATGTATGATCTCTTATTTAAGAATTAGTGTGTATACAAACTATTGATCAATAAGTAATAGTAATAGATTATAAATGTTTTTGTTTCTAATTAAAGAGGAATCTCCCTTTTTAGGTTTGTCGCTACTATTTGAATCCTTTACTGGCTTTTTCTGACAACAAAAATTCTACTTAATACAATACTAGTAACGCATTCCCTTCTCAGTTATCTTAAAAATTCTCCGACGGAGAGCGAAAGAATATCAAATGAGGAAGATAGAGAGGGACAAATGAGGAAGATATATTAAACTCATTGCAAGTTGCGCTTCTGATGGTAGCACTTTAACTAATCCTCTGGATCTCATGGTTTTAGTAGGAAAAACCTTTAGATCAATTTTGAAGCATTTGTTTTGCTGCTCTCATATGGTTCATATGAGAGCAGAGGAGCCCAAGTCTACACTCAAATTCCATGGCGTATGAGCCCTTCCAAGAGGTGAGAATTTTCTTGATTCTAAACTTTCACTTTCTTTACCCCTCTACCCTATCCTTCAGACAGGCTATGGATTACTTGACTTTCTTTATTCTCTTTACTGTTGGTAAAGAGAAGGGAGCTAAGTTAAACGTCCTACTACAGAACATGTTTGGTGAAGTGATAGGCGCAGGCTAGTATATGTCTAGGAAGTGGAGCCAACAAGTGGAGAAATAGTAACTTCGTTTCTATTTAGTCTGGTTGAACAAGAGAACAATCGGTAACTTCGTTTATATTTGGTCTGGTTAGTCAAACACATCGAAACCTGGACAAATCATAGAAGGAAGAAAACAAGGTCAAGTCAAATATTTATTGTTGAGTCATTCAACATCCAATATTTATATCATTCACATGACCAATATGCTTTAGCGGCTAGCTAAATAGAAATGCATATACCAAAAGTCACATAAAGTGAAGCACATTATCCACGTTTTTCGAAATTTGAAACAAGAAGATATCAGTAATGGCAAGTGACAAATTGCTTGGTAACTTGAAAAAATAGCAGGTTACCATTTGCATAACTTTTGATGCACAAGTGTGGTGAGCATCAAAACACGCATGTACATCATTACAGAAGGCGCCTAAGTTTTGCAACTATTTCTTTTATAGAAGAGGATGAATGTGGGAGGACGAAAGTATCATCTATTGATGTAAACTAAGGGTCCACCAGACTGTGTAGAGAACCTGATTCTCTATCAGTTTCCACCAAACTGTGTAGAAAGTTGACTTGTACTGTCATTAGAGGAACTTATAGCCATCTATTCCCTCTCCCGTTTCTTTGACTCAAGTTGTTGGGACTTGTGCCAGACTTGAGACTTGTTGTTCTTGAGCACTTTGAGGATGTGTAACAGGTTCCCAATCTACTTTTTATTAGAAGTTTGTTAGATCATCAAAATACACAAAGGCGTTTAACTTAACATCTATGAATATAGAAGTGATCACTTTGGCCTTCTTAGAGGAACCAGGTTCCTCTTTGTCACTAGCCTTCCTCTTCACAGACTTTCTTACATTTTTATCCTTCTTTTCAGACTTCTCACAAGATTTCTCACCACACTTCTCACAAGATTTCTCACCACACTTCTCTCCCTCGACATTTTTTACCTCTACAGCTTTCACAGATGAACCTCTCTTGGGCTTTGGAATCACAGGTTTCTTAGAGAATTTAAGAATTAAGGAAGCAGGTTTCTCATTCACCTCTTCATCGTCAATATGGACAACATGTGTTGGAGGCATATCCTCCTCATTTACTAGATTTTCCCCTTTCACCAACCTTCTTCTTTTCTTTTTCTCTTTGTTTTTCTTCAGAACAGTCTCATAAGACTCTTTCTTTTGCAGCCTAATAGTGGGTCTTTTAAGAATAGACTCTTTGGGAACTGCACTACCACTTATAGCAGCAATGAAGCTTGCTACAGTCACATTATCATAGTCTTCCTCACTACTTTTATTTTTCTCTTCAGATAGAGATCTTATTTCAGGAATGACAAAGTTCAACGGCTCAGCATCGAAGTGAGGAAGATGAGCAAAAGTCAGTACTGATATGGGGCTCTTTTGGGGAGCAAAGGGTTTCATCCCAAGTAGGAGCAGAGTGCACTTCTTGGGCAGAGGAATCAGGTCCCTCTATTGTTTCCCCAGTAGTACTTACTGGTGCCAAATTTTCAAAAGGCACCAGTTCCCCACACTCAGCTTTATGACTTTCACCTTCCCCCTGAGACCTAATGGTGTCATTATCACACTCATATTCTCCAACCAATCCTCCCTCTATAGCAATCAGTAGCATGTTCTCAATGGCTTCTTTCTCATTCACCCCCAAAATAGAATCAGAAGATGCAGGAGGAATATTACCTATCAGAGTGGCAATATTCAGATCAAAGCTTGGAGCGGGCACTGTTGATACTTTACCACTTCCAACCACATCTTGTTGGGTTTTAGAGATTCCCCTAACCTTCTGACTAGAGACCTCCCCTTCCTCGTCTCCGTCTACTATTTCGCCGTCTGCCATATTTTTTCGGCGAGGCAGAATGAGAGGTTGTAGCAACGAATCTTTTGGGATTCTGAGTCTTACGACTGTGGTAAGAACCAGAATTCGATTGGGTTGGAAAAGAACTAGTAGGTGGTTGTTGTTCTTGTGTGGGGTTTTGACTAGGTAATGGTTAAGACTCAGACGCACACTCCTGTGCTTCGTGAGACGAAGGCACAGTAGGAAGAACACTAGTAGTGCTTGAAAGCTCTAGATTTTGAGACACAATAGAGTTTGGAAGTAGAGACACGAGAAAGATATGGTTTGCTTTAGAAAGAGAAGAGAATTTTATGGCTTTGATGTGGATATTTGGGAAAGAGATGTCTTTTGGTATTATTTAGAGGGGGTAAGGGACCGAACAGGTATATCTTACTGGGTAGATGGGTCAGTTTGTAACGGGTGTCATGTTTGGGTTTTAAACAGATGAGAGAGAGACGGAAAACATTTAATGATGTGGCACTTTTATAGCCTTTTAAAGTGTGCATGAGTGTAAAAGGAGCTACTAACCAGAGTCAAAGGAACTAGGTTTCCTAATTGAGTTTTGTAAATGTAAGCTTCATCCTTTTACCAAGATGCAAGATTATTGGCTGTTTGTTTACTCTGTAATTCCCATGCGTGTTTACATAGGTAACGGTATAGAGATGAGTTAGAGTTTGCCAGAAAATATTTTTTAGCAGTTTTACATGTTCATTCTTTCATAGCCAATCATTGAGAGACATGGTACTCAGTTTGATTTTATCAGCCCCAATGCCAGTCGATTCTTTTCAAAGTGATCTTTGCTCAATGCTTTGATAAAGATATTTGCTACCTGGTCCTCTATTTTATAGAACTTTATGTAGATGAGGCCTTTTTCAACATTATCCCTAAGAAAATGATATCGCACATCAATGTGCTTTGTTCGCTTATGCTGAACCGGGTTCTTTGCCACGTTGAGAGCACTTGTATTATCACACAGTAGTGTCACACAATATGAGAACACACCGAAATCCTCTAGTTGTTGATTGATCCACAATAGTTGAGCACAACACGAGGCAGCTGCCACATACTCAGCTTCTGCAGTTGAAAGAGCCACCGAGTTTTGTTTCTTTGTACCCCATGAGATTAAGCATGACCCCAAAAAGTGTTCCATGCTAGATGTGCTCATTCTATCCACCAGATATCCAGCATAATCAGTATCAGCATACCCAATTAAGTTGAAATTGTCTCCTGAAGGATAGTAGAGAACCAGGTCATGCGTTCCTTTGAGATACCTTAGAATCCTCTTGGCAGCTTTCAGATGAGATTCTTTTGGACTGGATTGAAATCTAGCACATAATCTCACGCTGAATACAATATCAGGTCTGCTAGCTGTGAGATACAAGAGTGAACCAATGATGCCTCTGTACATGGTTTCTTTCATAGGAGAACCAGGTCCATCCATGTCCAGACGAGTGGCAATAGCAATAGGAGTATCAATGGTTTTTGAACTTTCCATCTCAAATCTCTTCAGAAGCTCTTTAATGTACTTCTGCTGACTTATCATCATTCCCTTAAGGGTTTGCTTAACTGGTAACTCTAAGAAAAAATTCAATTCCCTTATCATATTCATTTTAAACTCGCTTTCCATAAGCTTTGCAAACTCCTCACACAAGGAATCATTTGTTGCACCAAAGATGATGTCGTCAACATAAACTTGCACAGTGAGCAAGTTCCTCCCTTGTTTCTTCAAAAATAGGGTGTTGTTGATTCTTACTCTTGTAAAGCCATTTTCAAGAAGGAATTAGGACAACCTTTCATACCATGCACGAGGGGTATGTTTCATCCCATATAGTGTCTTGTCAAGTTTGAATACATGTTCAGGATGCTCATGATACTCAAAACCAGGTGGTTGTTTAACAAAGACTTTTTCCTTTAAGTATCCATTCAGAAATGCATTCTTGACATTGATTTGGAACAATTTGAATTCATACGAGATGCAAAGGTAATAAGGATTCTAATGGCTTCCATTTGAGCAACTGGGCAAAAGTCTCATCATAATTGATCCCTTCTTCTTGATTGTAGCCTTGAACTACTAACCTGACCTTGTTACTTATTATATTCCCAAACTCATCAAGCTTGTTTTTGAACACCCACCTGGTTCCTATAGCAGTTCAGTCTGAGGGTCGAGGAACCAGGTGCCATACACGGTTCCTCTCAAATTGATGGAGTTCATCTTGCATAGCAGTAATTCAGTCAACATCTTTCAATGCCTCCTTGATATTTTTGGGCTCAATTTGAGAAAGGAAAACTGAGAAGTCAAGTGAGCTTCTTATCTTTGATCTGGTTTGAATTCCTGAATCAAGAGGAGTGATCATATTTTGGAGAGGATGTTAACTTTTGTGCTTCCAGTTAGACACATGAATCTCATTATGTGAAGACCCAGGTTCCTCTGAATAGGATCCATTGTTGGCATCTATGGAGGGGTGAGTACTACTTCTCTGCTCAGCATCAGGGGTTCCTTGCACGGCATCAGCAACTATGTCTTCTGCTTCAGTTGTTGTAATGGAGGAACCAGGTTCTTCTGTATCAGCTGGAGGTTCTGTTGTATTCTCTTTGTTGGATTCCTTGACTTGACTTATCAAATCAGCCTTCCAATTTTCCATATCAATAACTTCTCAAGGCACCTTTGACTGCTCTCTATATTGATCAATCTTATCATGTGAATATTTCCCACATAAGTGGTATGATTCATCAAAGATTACATGTATGCTTTCTTTAACACATTGAGTCATTTTGTTGTACACCTTGAATGCTTTGCTTTGTGAGGAATAACCAAAAAAGATTCCTTCATCACTGTTGGCATCAAATTTTTCCAGCGCTTCCTTACCATTATTGAGAACGAAGCATTTGCAGCCAAACGTTCTTAGGTGAGTTAGCTTGGGCTTCCTCCTGTTCAGCAATTCATAAGGAGTTTTGTTTAAGAGAGACCTGATCATGCACCTATTTACCAAATAGAAAGCAGTGTTGACTGCCTCTGTCCAAAAACCTTTTGCTACGCTGCTGTCAATTAGCATAGTCCTTGCCATGTCTTCAAGAGTCCTATTTTTCCTCTCCATAACACCATTTTGTTGGGGTGTTTTGGGAGCTGAAAAATTATGACTTATACCATTTTCAACACAGAATTCATCAAATTTTGCATTATCGAACTATGTGCCATGAGTAGACCTTATACTCACAACATTATGGCTCATTTTCACCTAAATCTGCTTCACAAAGGTAACAAAGACTGGAGAGGTTTCATCCTTGCTTCTGAGAAACAAGGTCCGTGTGAATTTGGAGTAGCCGTCAACTATGATGAAAATGTACTTCTTTCCTCCTCTACTCGGCACCCTCATAGGTCCACATATATCCATATGGAGAAGATCAAGTGGCCTTGAGGTGCTTACTTCATATTTGGGCTTGAACGAGTACCTGACTTGCTTTCCTCTTGCACATGCATCACACACCTTGTGATCTTTGAACCTTGACTTGGGCATCCCACGAACCAGGTCCTTCTTGACCGACTTGTCCAGCAACGAAAAGCTTGCATGTACCAATCTTCTGTGCCACAGCTCAGCATCATCATCAACAACACTCAAACATGTAAGATCCCCATTGTGCAAAGACTCAAAATTAGCAACATAAATATTTTTGAATCTTTTTGCCAACAGAACCACTTCACCAGTTACAAGATTTCTAATAGTGCAAGTCTTTGATAAGAAGTCCACTTTGTTTCCATTGTCGCAAATTTGAGAGACACTCAGTAGGCTATATTTCAAGCCATTCACATAGTACACATTCTCAATTGAATGAGTGAGCGTCTTCCCAACTCTTCCTACTCCCAGAATGTATCCCTTTTTGCCATTGCCAAAAGACACACTCCCTCCTTGCAGGGCTTTGAGTTGAAGGAAATCATCAGTGCTTCCAGTCATATGCTTAGAGCAGCCACTATCCATATACCATCTTTGGTTGCTTCCTTTCACTGCTCCTTGCACAAAAAAATCAAGAATTAGACTGAGGAACCCAAACAAGTTTGGGTCCCTTATAGTGAGGAAAAGGGAGAATTAAAATTCTTTTTGTCCAAGCATGCATTATACGTTTTTTATTGGAGGGACCATGTTCTTTAGCAGTAGTTACCTTTTCAACAAAAACTTTATTTTTCTGTTGGGACTAAATTCTAGCCTTACAGGTTTCTTTAAACTGCCCAATGTTACCACGGTGAGTACAAAGCCAGTTATTAGGGACAGTAACATACTTGCTATGTGGATTGTAGGAAGTCTTTTTCTTTTGGAACCCGATTCCCTGCATGTTTCCCATATTGCTTTTATACATGACAGTAATTGTATCAGAGGACCAGGTCCACTTTAGAGATTTGTTTAGGTCATTTTTAACTATGACTAGATCTTCCTGAAGTTGTTTGTTTCTTTCCAGTTCAGCACATAGACTAGATTTCATCATTTTGAGCTCATTTTCAAGCTTAAGGTGTTGCAACTTCCTTTCCCTTTTTGATATTTCCAAAACTGTTTCCCTTTTTTAATTCCTCAATTGTTTCTTTTAGATCCACAACGATTACCAACAAGTCATCTCTCTCATGCTCTATGTTTTCAATTCTTTCAGTTAGAGCATCTTTTTCTTTCTTTAGAACCTCAATGGTTTCTTTTAAGTCAACCACTACGACTACCAGATCATCTTTCTCATGTTCTACCTCTCCTAGTTCCACAGTTAACACATTTTTATCTTTTATAAGATTATGATAAGAATCAATTAAAATATTTACCAAGGATATAAGCTTCTTTTGAGAGTAAGACTTCAAATTTCTTTGAGCGTCTAGAATGTTTACCTCATCATCATCACCATCTTCTTCATCATTGTCAGATTTTGTCATCAGGGCAAAGATAGAGTTATATTGAGTTGTTTCGCTTTCAACTGCCATCATGGAAGTGTTACCTTGTTCATCATCTTTCCCAGATTCACTGGAGGAGTCTCTCCATGCAGCAAGAGCTTGTTTCACAACATTGTCAGTGACATCTTTTCTTTTGAATCTTCTGTCAGGAACCGGGTTCATCTTGGCTATTTTGTTTGTGTTGTGCTTGTACTGGTCGTGCTTGAGGAGAGAACAATCTTTGATGAAATGTCATGGCTTCCCACATTTATTACACAAGTCATAATCTTTTGGTTTGCTGGAGCTGCCTCTTTTTGGAGTGCCTCCATTTCTGTGAACCACTTTTTGAAATCGCTTTGTCAGGTAGGCCATGTCAGCATCCTCACCACTTGAGTCATTGTTGTCTGCCTTGAGGATCAGGTTATTCTCCTTTTTAGGCTCTCTTCATTCATTGTCCTTATTCTTCTTCATTTAATAAGTCTTCAGATTTCCAATAAGTTCATCAATGGTCAGCTTTTGCAGATCTTTTACCTCTTTGATGGCATTGACTCTGCTTTCCCAAGAGCCATGTAATATGCTAAGTATTTTTCTGACGAGTTTATTTTTTGGAATGATTTCTCCTAGAGAGTGAATCTCATTGATGATGGAGGTGAATCGAGTATGCATGTCCTGAATGGACTCATCATCCTTCATCCTGAAGAGTTTATACACAGTAGTGAGCATGTCGATCTTTGACTGCTTGACTTGAGTTGTTCCTTCATGTAAGGTTTGGAGAGCCTCCAGATCTCCTAGACAGATTGACAGGCAAAGATTCTGTTATACTCGTCTGGACCAATACCACATACGAGGATCTTTTTTCCTCGAAGTGTTTCTCTATAGCTTTGCGGTCAGCATCGTTGTACTCCTTCCTTGTTTTTGGAACTGTCACTGCTAGCTCCCCAATGGTCTTCATAGGAACGAAAGGGCCATCATAGATGACATCCCAGAGCTCAGAATTCTCATCCATGATAAATCATGCATCCTTGTCTTCCACCATCCGTAATATTGTCCATTGAATCTTGGTGGTCTGTAGGTTGATTGACCTTCTTCAAAGTTTGGTGGAGCATCCATGTGGATCCTTTCTAGGTATTAGCCTTGTAAAAAAACCCCGTTCTGATACCTATTGATATAAACTAAGGGCCCACCAAATTGTGTAGAGAACCTGGTTCTTTATCAGTTTCACAGAACACACACACAACAGTAAGTAAAGGATACAACAGAGTTTTACGTGAAAAACTCTCAGCTCGCGGGATTAAAACCCACGACCTACACTCATAGAATTTCAACTTCATTAACTGAGCAAACTTTAGATTACAACCTATTGTAATCTAGGAATTAACCTCTTAATCTCTCACCTACTTATAATAACTCTATTACTAGCCTCTTTATAATAACTCTATTACAAAGTCCACACTTTGACCAAAACACAAACACAAATTTTATGGTTTTACAATTGATCTCCTATGAAGTGCTTCTAAGTACGCGGAGTAGGAGTTACAAATAAAGTACATTAACAAAGATACAACAATACTAAGGAAATATGATAGACTTAGTGCTGAGATCTGGTCCTTGATTCTATTGTTGTTTTTTCTTCAATGACTTGAAAGTCGGCAGCACACTTGAGAGAGAATTGATAATTTAGGGCTTTGCGAGTGTGTGCATTTCCCTTACCTCATGTTGGTAATATACAAGTGAGGTCATTGTGATCATGTATACAATTATCTGGTACAAGGCATGCTCCATAAAGTGATTGTTGCACTGTTGCATGTGCAAAAAATAGTGCAACGACTTTACAGCTGTAGAGAGTTGACTTGTACTATCATCAGAGGAACTGATAGCCATCTGTTTCCTCTCCCGTTTCTTTGACTCAAATTGTTGGTACTTGTGCCATACTTGAGACTTGTTGTTCTTGAGTACTTTGAGGATGTGTAATAGGTTCCCAATCTGGTTCTTATTAAGAAGTTTATTAGATTATCAAAATACACAAAGGCGCTTAACTTAACATCTATGAATATAGAAGTGATCAGATTTAAACAAAGAGAAATATTAGCATGATGAAATATTTTGGTTGATATGGACAAAAAATGCACTCTCACAATTGGAGGCTTTGGTGAATAAAATATTTTTTCTTTTATGAAGAATGAATGAAATGTTTTCTATTTACTAATTCCTAAAATGGTGCAAATACACTAATGATCTTCCTAAATAGTTTGCCCTTGTACTTTTTTCTTCCCCCTTTCTTATGCTACAAAAATACAAATCTAAGTCTACAATAATGGTATTACAAATCAAACTAACTCAGAAGATCTATTCAACAAAATTTCATGAATGTTTAAATTAAAATGCTACACATAAGAATTGTATGTTCTCTCTATTGCTACAAACAAACATGATTTTGGAGCCCAAAGACAATATGATACTGTGAAACAGGTGTGGCTCTTAATGCTTCGATGTTTTAATTATGACTTTCTTCCTATTTGCTTTTGGGTATACGTTTCTTACATAAATTTCTTCCTACCTATGTATTAAGTGTATACCTCTTTGGATATTACCAGAAAATTTTAAGAAATAAAAAGGCAAAACATTAGTATTATTTTAAAGAATCATGGTACAGGAAAATTTGGTTTGATATTTAAAATAAAAAGTTGAGGTTGTTATGGATATCACAAAGTAAATCCTTGGTAAAGTGTCACAGTTGATGTTACTGTATGAGTAGCTAAAAGTTGAATAGACAGCCAAAGTCAAAGGTGAACTAATGTTGATGTACAAGAAAAGGACAACATATATTTCATATCCTTCATATCAGTTTTACCACATGTCTTTACCATTAGAATTACATACAAATTATTCTTTCTAGCATAAAAGGAAGGTCAATATCTCTAAAATTCTCCAAACTGTTAGCAGATTATCCCTATGAAGAATCTTTATTTGCACATAGTTTCTTTGATTACTTTGTAGCCTTCATATCAAATAGAACTCATTTGTCTTCAAATATTAAATGTTTGAGAATGAAAACAATCCACCACTCTGCTCTTTAATAACAAAATTAATAGTCACCAATCAATTCTCACATTCATACAAGTATATTCTTGAAAACGGAGGGGGTTATAATTAGCGAATATACCTTTCTCTAATTAAATTTTGAACAAGAACAATATGTCCACAAAACTCCATCATTGTAATCTAGCCAATTCATCTGCATCATAATAAACCTTATTCTCTTCAAGCTTCCACGTATCACGATAAGAAAAAATAATTAACATTCAAAGTAGGACTTACCAATTATTAATTCAGATGGTGAACTCGAGCTGGCTAAATATGAAAAAATTAAAAGGTAAACTCTCACGTTCTGACGAATGAAATATTAGAAAATCCTTACAAAATGAATATAATATAATAACAACCCCTCTCCTCAAATAATAAATGGAAAAAAGAAGAACAAACAAACAAGAAGGAGCAACAGAAAGCTGTGGTCGTAATTAATCACATGTGGTTTTCCGAATATCTTTCAAGATTTGGTTATTATTCCAAATATATATTCACTTTATGGATGCAGTTGTATTTTGAATTTTACTTGGTATACTGTGGACTGGTGTTGCTACTTCAATCTTCACTTGCTAACTAATACTACTCCAGAGGCAAACACAGTATGTAACTTCCATCCCGAATCTTAGTTTCTAAACCTTCAAGTTGAGATGTTGTAGTCAGATCATTTTGATTAGACTATAAATGTATGGTAGCGTTCTCCATGGTCGACAATTAATAGTCAAGGCTAAGTTTGTGAAGTCCTCAACAAAATTTAACTTACATAATAATGTGACAAAATCTAACTTCTTTGCATTTTACCAAGAGCAAGTTCTGAAGAAGTAGAGATTTTTTTGTCACACTATTACGTTGCTAATTCATATTGTTAAGTAGAACTACCATTACTTAGCTATGTTATTAGTTTTTCAAACATAAAAGTATGGTTCGGCTTCTTCTTCATTTTACCTCCCAATTGTGCTCTATTGTCATTTTCTTTAGCAGTAGCTTCCCTTACCCTTTGCAGTAAAAAGAATAAACTTTGAAAGATACTCGGTAGGAGGTTTTGATATAAACTTACAAGGATGTTTTATTAAGAACCCTCTATGTATTCACTAAAAACTCAATAAAATGTCTCATCTCATAGGACTCGGTGACAAAATTTAGATCTCCATTAACTGTTATTTCAGTCATAGAAGATCAGATGATTTCTCGAACGCGATAATTGTCAAACAGATTTTCTCTGGCAAGAAATTCCAATATTATAAAAAGATGCAGTCTAATCCCTATCCGAAAACATAAAGGGTACATACACATAATTCCATTCCAATTTACGAAAATGACCTTGAAACACGAGAAATGCTAAATAGAGATTACGAAGCATTATTTTTTCTTTCAAATATTCTAATAACCAGCTCATTGATTGTGTGGGAAAAAATTGGTTAATGCCAGCTGGTTGAATAATGGAATGACACGTAGAACTAAAGATAGGAGGGACGTGAGCCAGCAAACAACTGGCACCGGGTGTAAGTATGCAATTGGTGCTGAATGAATACCGAAGACAGAATAGCCGGTAACAAAGACTCAAAGCATCGTCATAGGATATCATTCAATGGACAGTCGTTACATGGAATATCTACATTTATAGTCAAATGTTATGCATCCATCAATGTCATATTTATTCTCATTCAAGAGGATCTTGATTTGGGGATCTTGTTTCCCTGAATAAGGCTGTAAATAAAAGGATTGACATCCATTGTAGACACGAAATACTCTATACACAAAAAACTATAATCTATTTTCGTATTACGCTCAATTTTAGTGCTTGAACATTACTTTCACTCTTGCCACCGGAAAGGCTAAGTTCTTAGTCTTGCTTGATATCTTCTTTAATTTCATTTGACAATCTTACTTTTGTTTTTATTTATTATTTTTGGGTCAAATCGATTCGTCTGTCTATGAATCACGTTATAAATTCAACTCTACCGTTTTACGGATAAACAATTTGGTGCTCACCGTGGGACATAGACAATTATGCAATTGCTTTGATCAATTCATCTATTACTAACAAATTTTGATTCCTTCCTTAGCAAAAGAAAGATCAAGTATGGCAGCTAATGATGTTAATAATGTTGGAGCACACGATGAACGGGAAGAAGTGTTCCAGCGTGATGACTCAATCAGTGAGACCCGCAACGAAGGGGAAGAAACGGCTCCAGTTCGCGAAGGTCAGTACCCTCGGCATGTGTGGGGTCCAACTCCTGATGATGCGGAGGATGAGCATGTTGTTGAAACAGTCAAAATCTTGAGTGAACAACAAAGGGCGATTATGGATCACCTCTCGAGATAAGATCGGGTGATGACAGAGTTGAAGCAGGCATTATCGGGTGCTTCTAATAACTCTAATGAAAGTGCCCTGATTCCCCCCAGCGTTCCCATAAATCAAACGGCCCAAAGAGCCGATAACGACACTCCAATGGAGGAGGCTAGTTTCATAGAGGCCAGAGGCACTGGTAGCGGATCCGGGAACAACAACATAAATGATCCCTTCAAAATGACCTCATGAAATTCATGATAGATGAACAAACGAATGAATTAGAATGCAAAAGAATTTCACTCACGGATGGATTAGATACGGGGGCACCACTGGTGTTAAAGGGGCTAGATTCAAATAAATATATGCAGTTGCCATTTAAACCAAGTGCGGCACCGAAGTCGATCCCAAAGAGGTTTAAGATGCCTGATATACCAAAATATAATGGGACTTCGAATCCGCAGGACCACATCATGACCTACACTAAGAGATTAAAGAGAAACGACTTGGCCCAGCATGAGATCAAATCGGTTTTGTTGAAGAAGTTTGGCAAAACCATTACAAAGGGTGCCCTTAACTTGGTATTCCCTCTTACCAGAACATTCTATTGACTCTTTTGAAATGCTTGCAGATTCGTTTATCAAAGCTCATGCTAGAGTAAGAAAGGGCCAGGCAAGGAAGGCAGATATATTCAGGATATCTCAAGGAGAAATGAATTATTGCGAGAGTTCGTGATCCGGTTCCAGAAATAAAGGATGTTGTTACCAGCGGTTCCGTATGAGTGGGCATCAGAGGCATTTACAAAGGGTCTCAACCCATTAAGCTCATTGTCTCACGAAAATTGAAGGAAAGTCTGCTCGAATTTCGGGCAACAACATGGGAAGATGTTCACAATCGTTACGAGTCAAATATCAGAATAAAAGATGATCAACTTGGTTCCTCGGTGTCTTCAAAAGGACGGAATCGTGATCGAAATCAAGATAAGTTGAAAAATGACTTTGACACGGATCAGAGGCCTTCTAGAAGTCATTTTCAGTCTTACAAGAGGGCTGATGGGCGTGGTAATAATGGATTCCAGTCATTGGATAGGTTCAATTTTGATAGAAGAATGGATCATGGTCAGAGTAATAGATCGTTGCAGAAGAAAGAGATGCCAGGGTCTCGAGATTCAGCGTATCCTGGTTGTCCAATTATAACTTTAATATCATCCCGGTAGAATTGGTGTCATCCATGAGAAATATTAAAGAATCTAGGTTCCCGAAACCGATCCAATCAGATCCCACCCAAAGGGATGCTAATATATGGTGTGAATTCCATAGGACTGGGGACTGTCGACATCTTCGTGATAAGGTGGCGAGGTTGTTGAAGAATGGTCACCTCAGAGAATTTTTAAGTGATCGCTCTAAAAACAATTATGGTAGAAATCAGGACAATGTAGAGCCATCAAAGCCGGCAGTAGGGTCACCTCGAATGACAATCAACATGATCTGTGAAGGGGACGAGGTCAATGGGGTGACATTTTTGGCAGTAAAGAAGACGAAGATATCAGTGACTCATGGCTAGAGAATCCGAGAAGGCTCAGAAGACGACACCACCTTCACAGAGGAGGTTGTTGATGGACTTCTTATAACGTACAATGATGTTATGGTAATCTCTCTCAATGTTTCAAAATTAAGCGTGTTTTGGTTGATCCAGAGAGTTTGGCCAACATCATTTAACGGAGAGTTTTGGAGCAAGCGAAGTTAACCGGGAACATTATTCCGGCGACAAAGCTTTTGGATGGCTTCAATTTAACAAGTGTGACCACCCGAGGAAAAATTTTGCTGCCCACACATGCCGATGGAGTAACAAAGACCACCCTGTTCGAAGTGGTAAATGGTGACATGGGCTATAATGTGATCCTCGAAAGACTTTGGATACATGAAATGAAGGTTGTACCTTCAACTTACCATCAGCTGTTAAAATTTCCAACTCTAGAAGGGACCAAGCATATCAAAGGAGACCAACCGGATACAAGGAGATGAACGCAGTAACCGTTTCAATCAGCAAGGGCAAAGAAACCAGCAAATAGCAATTACAGAAATCGGTGCCTTCTCCCATCCCAATTGAAGATGATAAAAACGATGAGTCATCAGAATTATATCAGGTACCGAGGTCTTTTCAAGTATCGTAGGAGACGGATGTGACCAAATCAACCGTAGAAGAACTCGAGCAACTAGCTTTGTTCAAAGTGTTACTGGACAGAAAACTCCACTTAGGAACAGGGTTGAGTCCCATACTCAGGGTAAAACTTATAGATTTTCTTAAATCTAACATTGATTGCTTTTCATGGTTGCATTCAGATATGACAGGCATTCCATTGAAGGTGGCGGTCCACAAATTGAGTCTGGATCCAAACTTCCCTTCGGTATGGCAAAAGGAACGACTGATAGCAGAGGTTAGAAATAGGGATGTTAAGGAAGAGGTAACCCGATTACTTAAGATCAGTTCGATTCGAGAGGTAAAGTAGCCGGAGTAATTAGATAACATAGTAGTAGTGCCTAAAAAGAATAACAAATTTCGGATGTTTGTAGATTATAAAGATTTATAAGGCGAGCCCCAAAGACTCTTTCCCATTGCTAAACATTGATCAAATGATCGATGCTACGGCGGGGCACGAGTTAATGAGTATTCTTGATGCTTATTCAAGGTATAATCAAATCAGGATGAACCCGGAATATTAATAGAAGACTTCTTTCATCACAAACTTTGGCACATATTGCTATAATGTGATGCCTTTTGGGCTTAAAAACGCCGGAGCCACTTATCAGAGGCTTGTTAATAAGATGTTTGAAAAACAGATAGGTAAGACGATGGAAGTCTATATTTATGACATATTAGTTAAGTTTCTTAAAGCAGGAGATCATCTGGAACATATCCAAGAGACATTTGGCATTCTGAGAAAGTACAACATGAAGCTCAACTCGGAGAAGTGTGCTTTCGGGGTTGGCTCCGGTAAATTCTTGGGGTTTATGGTCTCACAAAGAGGGATCGAAATAAACCCCTACAAAATCAAAGCCATCAAGGATATCCTGGACCAGTTAACAAGTGTAAAAGAAGTATAGAGGATGACCGGTAGGTTAGCGGCTCTAAGCAGGTTCATCTTAAGGTCCTCGGAGAAGTGCCACCACTTTTTTTCACTTTTGAAAAAGAAGAACGACTTTGTGTGGACTATGGAATACCAACAGGCACTGAAGGACCTAAAAAGGTACTTATCTAGCCCTTTGTTGTTGTCAAAAATGGGACAAGGTGAGCAATTGCTAATTTATCTAACGGTCTCGGAAGTAGCGGTAAGTGTCGTCTTGGTCCGGAAAGAAGAAGGTATGCAGTTTCCCGTTTATTACGTTACTAAAATATTATCAGGAACGGAGATACGCTATACACATCTAGAAAAATTGGCCTTGGCTCTCGTAGTTGCCTCTCGAAATCTTAGGCCTTATTTTCAATGTCATCCAATAGCCGTTGTGACAACCTTTTCCTTAAGGAATGTCCTTCATAAGCCTGAGTTGTCAAGTCGTTTGGCTAAGTGGGAAGTTGAAGTTAGAAAATTCGGCATTGAATACAAGCCCAGGACTGCAATTAAGTCACAAGTTTTGGCCAACTTCGTGACCGATTTCAGTCCGGTATTAATGCCTTTGGTGGCTAAAGAAGTAGTGTTGGTATCAGGAACAGTATGGGGAATTTGGACCTTGTTTACGGATGGAGCCTGCAACGTAAAAGGATTCTGTCTCAGGGTAGTTTTAATCACTCCTTTGGGGGAACCCTGAGACAGGACATTAGAACTGTGCCATTAACTAACAATGAAGTTGAATATGAGACTTTGGTTGTAGGACTCGAACTAGCTCAGGGACTAGGTTCCGAGGTCATCGAGATAAAATGTGTCTCCCGGATGGTGGTAAACCAAGTGTATGTAATTTTTGACACAAAGGAGGAGCGTATGCAACAGTACTTGAACAAGGTTCAAGAATTAGTTACACGATTTAGAGAGTGGTCAATCATCCACATTCCTAGAAAGGAAAATGTGGAGGCAGACACATTGGCTAATTTGGGTTCATCCACATAGATGAAAGGATCTGATTCTGGTGCGGTCGTCCAATTGCTTCATTCGGTGTTGGATGTGGACAACTACTGTGAAGTTAATTCAACTAACTTAATCTGGGACTGGAGGAACGAGTTCATTGAATACTTAAGACATGGTAAATTTCCCGAATACCCAAAAGAATCTCACACTATGGACTAAGGCAGCTCGTTATTGTCTTGTTGATGGACAGTTATACAGGAGGTCGTTCCAAGGACCATTAGCTTGGAGGCTGACTATGTGATAAGGGAAGTCCATGAAGGAGTTTGCGGAAACCACCTCGGTGCAGACTCATTGATTCTCAAGTTAGTCAAGGCTGACTATTATTGGCCCCGTATGGAACAAGACGCAATGGCATTTGTACAAAAGTGCGATAAATTCCAACGACGTGCACAGTTAGTGCATCAGCCAACGGAACTTTTGCATTCGGTGGTTTCACTGTGGCTATTTATGAAATGGGGAATGATAATAGTCGGTCTCTTACCACAAGGGCCCGGGAAGGCAAGATTTCTTATGGTTTTCACTGATTATTTTACAAAATGGGTTAAAACAGGTGCTTACCAAAAGATCGGATAACGCAAAGTGGTTGATTTTATATGGGACCACATCATCTGCCGATATGGAATACCAAAGGAGATTGCTTGTGACAAGGGGCTAAAGTCACAAAGTTGTTGGAAGGGTTAAAGATCAAATGAATTACGTCTTTACCATACCACCCGAGTGCTAATGGACAGGCAAAGTCAACCAACAAGATAATTATACAAAAGCTTAAAAAAAAGTTAGAAGATGCTAAGTGCAAGTGGCCAGATGAGTTATCGGGTGTTTTATGGGCATATCGGACCACAATGAATTCAAGCACGGGAGAGACACCCTTTTCGCTCGTGTATGGTTCGGAGGCTTTGATACAGGTAGAAGTGGGGGAACCAACCTTAAGGTTTACCCAAGCAAATGAAGAAGCAAACAATGAAGCATTGTTGGTCAAGCTAGAATTGCTTGAAGAGCACCGGGATCTAGAATATGTGAGGATGGTGGCATAAAAGAAAAGGATGGAAAAGTATTACAATCGCAGAGCAAATCTCCGATATTTCAAAGTTGAGGATTTGGTTCTGACTAAAATCACTCAAAGCACTCGGGAAGTTAATGCCGGGAAGCTGGGATGAACATGGGAAGGACCTTACAGGATTTCAGATATAACCAGTAAAGGCTCATACGAATTGGAAAATCAAGCTGGAGTTAATTGCCAAGCAATTGGAACGTGACTCACCTAAAAAGGTCTTACTACTGAAGATCCTTGCTGGTACTGAAAGTATGTGCTACACTCTTTTTTACTTCGACCAGTTTTTGTCCCAATTGGGTTTTTCTGGCAAAGTTTTTAACAAGGCAGCGATGTAAAGCATACTACGAAAAAAGGATCATCGGCAAGCTAGTGAATCGACAACCGAAAGCTCTGTTGCCTTCACTTTTGCACAACTCGTATGGTAACCAACCTGTGGGTGGTTAAATAATATTTGGCTTGGTGGCCTAACTCGTCTCCCAAGACTCTCATTGTCTTCACTGGCCTCTGGAAATAGATTATTTATCCATCCACAAGTTATTTCTGTTGATGAGGCAGCAATGCAAAGCTTACTAAAAGGGAAGTGTCGAATTCTCATGCAAGACTTCCAGTGTTTGAATTCTCATGCTTAGCATCCAAACACTGGAGGGAATAATACATGACAAGGCACTAAAAGTGCCACGAAGACCGGGGACTATTAGAACTAGGATAAATGTCTTATCAGGGCCGGGGACTACATGATCATCCCCGTAGAAATAAGTTGTACAAGTTAGCCATATGTATTTGCAGCTTTATTTATTTAAGCAAATAAATGTTTATGTAAATTTACTTTTAAAAATAGAGGGAATAAATCAAATTTCTTTTATTTTTATCTTATCTCATGTCCGAATGATAAGTTAATTTATTTCATCGTTTGAAAGTTAACAAAAACTTCAACTGCTTGTGCCGGAATGAACAGGAGACGTCCTCTTCAGGAGCACCGTAAACATAAGGGCCCTCTCTTATAAAACCCTCCTAGTAAAGGGTATATTCCGGAAGTGTTTATGCCCGAAATCAAAAGCTATCTGATGCGAAAATATTCCCGAAGCTTTGTCAACTAAATGAAAAGAAAATATTTTTTGCACAACACTTAAGCATAAAGTTTCTTTTATTAATTAAAGTTCCAAACTTAGTAAAACGTTTTGGCGCAATTACAAAAGATAAAGAAAAAATATATACATCAACTCTTGCTGCCAGAACCTGAAGGGAGAGAAGAGTCTACATTTTCTCTAGCAGGAGAAGATTTTTCTGATGCCAGTTCAAGGCCTTCATCTTCTTCGGTTCCCGAATACTCAAAGTTAGTATTCGAAGAATCAGATGCAACGGGTCTAACATGAAGGTTCTCATGAGCGGTTGTCTCCAGTTCTCGAGCATTGGCAATGTGGTCATCAATATTGACAATGCTTTCTTTGTCCTCCTCCAGGGTCCTCCTCTTCGTATGATAAATGGCGTAGGTTTTTTCGAAGACGAGGGAATCTTCTTGGTCCTGGAGTTTTGCTCGGAGCTTATCAATCTTTGATTAGAGCTTTTCATTTTCAGCTCTCATTGCGCTGATTTTGGAATCGAGCTCAACGTTGGTAGTTGAGTGAAGTCGATTCTTTTCCATGACTCTTTTGAGTCTTTCTTCCATTATTGCTCTCCTCTCCTCGGCAGCATTGGCCTCCTCAGTTTTGGAGCTTATGTTAGGTTCCAAATTATTAACTTTCTCCATCAAAGCAAACTCGCTCTCGGCAGTAACAGTCATGGTGTCATGTAGTTCGACCCACTTAGCCTTTGATTACTTAAGGTTTTCATGTAGCTAGGCAGCTTCCTGGTTGTGGGCCATTCTATCTTGCTCGGACTGCTGCAACCGGACCTCAAGATCATCCACTTAAGGAGTGTTTGCTTCCAGCACTGGGAGGCGCTCGACAAATTGATTACATTCAGCCAAGAGCCGATGTCATTCCGAAATAAGCTCTTGCTTGTCCAAAATTAGCTTTTGTAGGCCCTCAGAAGAAAGCAGGTTGGCCTGCAAATAGGTCAGTAATAAGGTTATTAATGCGAAGTGTAAATTAAAAGGAGTTGGAAGAAAGTTATATCGCTACATGTGCCAAATAGTGCATGCTATTGTTTATAAGGCACTCCGCAGAAAGAGAGTCCATTTTTCTCCAATCATTTGTTGAGGCCATCGGCTTCAGGTAATTGGCAAGCTCCACTGGCTTGGAAAGTATATGAAACTCCTTCAAAACCGAAAGAATGGCACTTCTCTTTACGTGAGGGTCTTGAGAGGGTGCCGAATAAGTATTTGCCAAGTTCCCGTGGTCGGGAGACCATGGAGATGAGGCATTACCTACTTGTTTGGATGGTGCCGGTGGAGAAGAAGCAACCGGTACCAGTGGAGAAGGAGCAGTTGGTCTAGATAGAGAAGAAACAGCTGGTGTAGAAGGAGTGGCAGTTGCCATTGGCTCAGAAGTTAGTGGTAGAGGAAAGTCAGGGACTAAACCCCTTTGACCGGAGGTGTCGACACGGATCGGAAAAAAGGAACCGGCATTTTCAACCAAACTCATTTACCCCTAGAGTGCCTGAACCTCTTCTGGCGGTGGATTTTGGAGCTCCTCCGATTAAGCATCCGGTTAAGCTGATGAAGATATTTTCCTTCTTTGAAGGGAGAACTCTCCATCATCGGCCTCTTCTTCATCATCGAGGACCACCATGGCCGGCTCGATTGATATTCTTTTCACCCTCTTCTCTTGAGTCCCAGCCGAAAAGGTACGCTTCCTCTTTGGTTTCTTATCTTTGGACTAGGGACTCCGGGAGGAGGCAACCTCACCAGAGGCATAAGTAGATCCACGAGCTCTGCTCCGGTTAAGGGCATGCTGCAAAACCTTTTTAACTTCTTCCGGGTCATCGAGAGCCTCGATGTCGGGGCATACGACGGAACCCTTTGGAAGTCCTGTGTGGAGCAAAAAGGCAGTTAACAGATTGTTCCTAAGTTGTTAAGGTTAAAAGAGAGAAGAATTTTTTCTTATCGTGATTCTTGGATTTCCACCCATATTTGGGTGCCATTTCTTTTCACCGTTGGGATTTCGGAGTAGTAATATCCAAAATTTTCTGAACCTAGTGGGCCAGACCTTAAACCCGTGGTGGTTCCCAATAGGCAGCTAGAACAAAGGAGATAAAAAATCAGCAGAGAAAGAAGTTTTTCTTTTTACGTGGAAAGAAAACAGATACCCGAAGAATTATGGAAAAGATTCCATGATTCAAGAAAAGTTGTCGTTATGGCCGCGATGATGTCCCTCGTAGCAATGACAACAAACCGTTCCATCCATCCACAGTCGTTGTTGTCATCAACGCTGGTAAGGAGGGTGTGATGACCACACTTGCTAAGGTTTAGCACACACCCACGAAAAATATTTGGGGAGTAGATGTAACACCCCGGAAAATTTCGAAATACTTGAGTGTAAAGCCTGGTAAAGTTTGCAAAGGAAATAATGTTTCATGGTGCCGGAATAGGCTTACGTGTTTGGGGATTGTAGAAATTCTTCACGGCAAATCTTATTTGTAAGTCTACGGATATCTTTCCCTTATCGCATTTAAAAATAATGTCTCGCCGCGGCTCGAACTTTTTGGGTTGAACAATGCACCGGAAAGTAAAGGAAAATTTTCGGCGAAAAAGTATATTTTNCTCTTTGCTATCCTAACCCTAAGGTTAGGTGATTGAGATTTGTCTAGATTGATCAACCTCCTCCTTGCACTAGGCAGTTCAGAGAATGAATGAAACTCAGATGTACCT
>AWOL01S0046573.1:4293-32714 GCA_000715115.1 Nicotiana otophora | reverse complement strand
ATAATCTTGCTCAAAGAGGGAGGATGAGCAGATGCAAAGATTATCGTATCATCAGCATATGCCAAGTGGTTTAAAGGATCATACCACTTAGGCATTCCAAATCCCACAAATGACTTGTCTTCAAAGAGCTTATTCAAAGACCTGGAATGTACCTCAGCTGACAAAATGAACAATGCTGGAGATAGGGGATCCCCTTGTTTCACATCCCTTGTCAACTTAAAGAACCCTGAGGACTGCCCATTCACCAATACTGAATACCAGTTATTTGCCATCAAGTTCCATACCATGTTGATGAAGTGTTCAGAAAATCCTATTTTTCTTAGCACATGCAATAAGTACTTTCATGAAACCCTATCATAGGCCTTAGCCATATCAAGCTTGATCGCCACATTAGTTGGCTTTCCCTTTAACCTTATGTCAGTGATAATTTCTTGAGTCAATAAGATGTTCTCAAACATACTCCTACCCTTTACAAATCCGGATTGATTAGGAGCTATTAGAGATGGCAAAAAACTCTCAAATCTGTCATGTAACACCCTAGACAAGACCTTGTTAATGAAGTTGCTCAAACTAATAGGTCTTAAGTCAGAGAAGGTCTCAACTCTAGGTTTCTTGGGCNGTGGGATGATGAAGTCCTTCATAAAAAGGACATTGAAACCTTATGCACACCTAGTGTTTGATAAAATGCTCAAGTGAGCTAGAACCATGATCATCTTCCTAATTTTGATTCAATTTGTTATATTTCTAAAATAGATTAAAGTTGCTAAGAATTTCAGAATGTTTTATAGTTTAAGGAAGCATAATTGAGGTATGTTGACTAAACTCTTCTCTTAGAATTGAATTCCACGATATTCATGAAAATTACATAAGTCCCGAGTGATTCAGTATGAAATTGGCTATTCCGAGTAAGATTGGGTTGAAAGATATATGTTCAACAAGCATCCCAAATGCTCTATTCATGTTATGTTACCAATTGAAGATGTGTTAAAATATGGGTTGTGCATTAATAATGTTTCGACTTTAAGTCAAGTTCAAATGAAGGCTATTATGCCAAATTTTGTGAAATATCTCTATGTGCATTAAACTCTAAATTTCTCACATGTGTACTACACACTTTGATTTGAATTGTGTTTGTTGTTGATGATGAGGATGATATTTGAAATTGATAATGTGAGCATGAAATACTGAATATGGCCAACGTGCCAAGAGTGATTTTATAATTATGGCCACTAGTGCCAATGAAATGAACAGATGTGAAAGTATTATAAAATGCGATGATTGATATAAAAAGGTTGATGTCTCAAATAAGACGACCNTTAATGAAGTTGCTCAAACTAATAGGTCTTAAGTCAGAGAAGGTCTCAACTCTAGGTTTCTTGGGCAGCAATACTAGATTGGTGTGAGTGATGGATTTAGGCAATGCAGCTCCTCCATAGAAGTGTAGCACCATGTTGTGTATATCAGCACCAATAACATCCCAGCATGTTTGATAAAACAAGCTAGTGAATCCATCAGGACCACTAGCACTCTCCCCACTAAGCTCAAAAATTGCTGCCCTTACTTCTTCAATTGTTGGCAATCTACTAAGTTCCAAATTCTGATCCATAGTGACCATTGAAGGTACATTATTGAGCAAGCAAAATTCAGAAGCATCACCTTCATTGCTCCTGGTCTTCAATCAAAAGTTGTAGCCAATTGCTCCCGGTCTTCAATCCATACCCCACTGCCACTTTTGATCCTCTTCAGTTGCAATTTCTTTGTNATGAGGATGATATTTGAAATTGATAATGTGAGCATGAAATACTGAATATGGCCAACGTGCCAAGAGTGATTTTATAATTATGGCCACTAGTGCCAATGAAATGAACAGATGTGAAAGTATTATAAAATGCGATGATTGATATAAAAAGGTTGATGTCTCAAATAAGACGACCTAGCCAATCGGGTCGTGATCAGACACCATGCCACACACATGGTGGTGATTGTACTGGAAATTATAATTTAAATAGTAATTGTGGTTGATGTCCCTAATGGATAGCCTAGACGATCGGGTCGTGATCGGACTCCATGTTAAAGATAGCGGTATTGATATTGAGAAACATTATGGTTGATGTCTCTAATGAGCTGGCCTAGACGATANAGCCAATTGCTCCCGGTCTTCAATCCATACCCCACTGCCACTTTTGATCCTCTTCAGTTGCAATTTCTTTGTTTTTTCCATTGACATGATTGTGAAAGAAACTTGTATTCCTATCTCCTTCAGCAAACCAAGTCATCCCAGCTTTTTGCTTCCAATACTGCTCCTTGTGGATGTATTACTTGTCCATTTGAGACTTTAAAAATGATGAAACAATTGGAAATGAATTGTTATTGTAGACATGAACACATTTTCGTCTAATTAATAATAATATGTATTATCTCTATTCATGGATGAGTTTGGGTAGAATGAAATCTAACAGGCTTGCTCGGTCGGGTTCACTCGGTTGAGCGCCGGTCGCGCTCCTCGATTTTGGGGCGTGACAGTAGAGGTTCATTATATGCACGAGAGTTAGGGTTTCCCCGGTCTTAGCGCATAATTGGTGGATGCATGCCACCGTGCACCATATGTATGGACCTACTTGTGCCAAGGAGACTTGGTATCGATGGCAGAACTCTAAAATTATTGGGTCAATTATTTCACTCACTCCCAAGGTGAAGGGACCCAAAGTGAAGGGGTATGTATAAATATACATGAACCCTGGCTTGGAGTAGGTAACTCGCTCTACCGCATCAGGGGTGAGGATTTCGACATTTTCCCAGTTACAATCGTCTTTCACAACAGGGATGCTAGGAGGACGAATGGAAGAAGGGTATCTACGAACAGGCTAGAACCTGTCACTTTAGAATTTGGAGGTGGTTTGTGTTCTTCAAGATCAGATGTCGTGCTAAGGTGAAGTGGTATGATTGTGTTTATGATGGGAGGTCCAAACTCGACATCAGCCTATTTGGTTTTGTTCTTCTTTGGTCCTACACCGAAGAGAAGGCCATAGTTTCCGGAGATAGCAGTATAAGAAGACATGGCAATAAGAAATCTGTGAAGAAATTTTTTACTGATAAAGCTGAAGTTCTGAAGCAGTAATCTAAGGAAAGTTGGAGAAGAAGAGGAAGTTGAAAAAGTAAAGAGTTAGAATTAGGAGTAGTGGAGAAGTTTTAGACGGCAAGATCGTGGTCATGATTACCTCGAAAACTGGCAAAAATATTTGTTGAATAACGGAGCAACACGTGCTCGGGCCATTAATGTGAGAAGACGTGTGTCACCACTCCAATTTTCCACCTTAGGATGTCGTGATGGCACCTAGTCTCTAAGCCTAATTTTTAATAATAACTTAACTGAAATAACCAAACAGAGATACTAAAGTAAAACAGATATACTCATATTAACTTCCAAAATAGAACCTCAACAATATAATTTCCAAAACTGGTGGAACTAAGTCATAAGCTCTACAGAATTTTCTAAAATTGAGAAAATAATAGAAGGTGAGTCTGAGGCCCGCGGATGCCGAGCAGGTATACCTTGAAGTCTATGGAAAACAGCTAACAAGTTAATCATTAACATCCAACACGGGTAGACGTACCTAGATCTGCACAAAAAAATATGCAGAAGCATAGTGTGAGTACACCACAACGGTACTNCTGGTTTTGTGAATAATGGTATTGTGAATAATGGTATTGGTATGGTGAATAATGGTACTGGTATCGTGGACAATGGTGTGTCGATACTAAAAATCTCCCAATGTGAGATATGGAAATTAATTGAACACTGTCTTGATCCTAAATTGAGGTTTGATGTTAATTAAGGCTTTCATTGATATTATGATAATCTTATTTGTATTATTTATCATTCTATTGAGAGGGTGTTTAGTTATACATACTAGTGCTATTCGGCAGTACTAACGTCCCTTTTGCCGGGGGCACTGCATCTTTCAATGGATGCAGGTGGTTCCACAGCAGGAGATATTGGTCAGTGATAGCAGTGCACCTTCTTCCCAGCTGACTTGGTGAGCCCCACTTCATTCCGAGGTCATAAATCTTTTGTACTTTGTGTATTCTGTTTGAGGTATAGCCGGAGCCTTGTTGCCGGCATTATCATTGTACTCTTCTTTATCTATAGAGGCTTCATAGACATAGTATGGATTGTGTATTGGTGTTGGGAAAAGACAAACTATGTTATGTTATGGATGTATTTTTTTTTTAAGCAACTATACCACTCGGCAGCACTTGCCTAGTGGCTAATATATAAATAAAATCTCAAAATAGGTCCAAAGCTTATAAGATGTCCAAACCAAAATAGAAGTTGCATGAAGCTACTAGCTATTAAAAAGATAGAAAAGCTAAAATCTAATGAACTAGCTATTACAACATGATAAGTTGAATGCTTCCTTCTCCTATTAGTGTATGTGAATCCAATTGTCATTGGCAAATACCAAGCAGCACCTATCAAGCTCTCACCAGGCGCCAGGGTATATTATTNCTGGCAAAAATATTTGTTGAATAACGGAGCAACACGTGCTCGGGCCATTAATGTGAGAAGACGTGTGTCACCACTCCAATTTTCCACCTTAGGATGTCGTGATGGCACCTAGTCTCTAAGCCTAATTTTTAATAATAACTTAACTGAAATAACCAAACAGAGATACTAAAGTAAAACAGATATACTCATATTAACTTCCAAAATAGAACCTCAACAATATAATTTCCAAAACTGGTGGAACTAAGTCATAAGCTCTACAGAATTTTCTAAAATTGAGAAAATAATAGAAGGTGAGTCTGAGGCCCGCGGATGCCGAGCAGGTATACCTTGAAGTCTATGGAAAACAGCTAACAAGTTAATCATTAACATCCAACACGGGTAGACGTACCTAGATCTGCACAAAAAAATATGCAGAAGCATAGTGTGAGTACACCACAACGGTACTCAATAAGTATCAAGCCTAACCTCGGTAGAGTAGTGACGAGGTCAGGTCAAGACACCTACTAGGACATGATAACAGAATAAAAATATAATAAATAGAAGTGATGGAAAACAGATAAATGAATGATAGCGAAGTAATTTAGTAATGTAAACTAATGACAGAATTATAAGCATAAAGATAACAAGAAGGAAGCAATTAATGAAAACTACAAATAATAAAATACGGACAAAACTGGTAAGACAAGGAAGAAATAAAAGCAACAAGATCTATTCAACCAATAACTCTGTTCAATATGAAATGCACAATAAGAATCACAACTGAGGTACCGCCTCGTATTTACATTTCATAATTTCAATCGTAATCTTTCCTTATACTGCCGTGTGATCCTTACATTTAGATAGTTTGAAAATATCTTTCCCAAAATAGCTACACGCATTTTAGCCCACCTTATGTCGCGGCATGGCTTTAAGTAATTCTCTTACTAGCAACACGCACATAAATCCCACCTTATGTCGCCGCATGCACATTAACCCATATCCTTATACCGTATGCGCATTAATATCACAATACAATAACAATTCGCACCGCAAGTGTTCATATGCCACAACTTGCCAAAAATTAATAATATCAATGTTTCTATTATAAATAGTCTATGGCTCAACCACAATATGCACAAGAATCTCAACAATAATAAAATGAATGTGAATTGCTCAACATCAAAAATATCTCAAATATTAACATTTCACCTCAATGTGATAATGGCTTTCACAACTTCAACACCAATAACTCAACAAGAAGATATTTCACGAAAGAAAAACTTCAAGTAAAAATAAGTCAAAAATTAAAGATTCAACAAGGCAATAAGGAAGGCACTAACTTCAACTAAAGCATATAAGAGCTAAATAATAAGTAAGAGGTACGACAAGTTTTAACAATATCAAATGAAGCATATAAGGGTAGTTCAACACATGTAGTAGTTGATTAACAATGAGGAATATAACATGTTATGATAATTCAATTAAAGGCATGAAAAGAGTCAAAATAATCTAAACCGGTCAAATACCACATATAACTCATGTACCCACTCGTCACCTTGCGTACACGGCTTTCACATAACACAAACAGCACAACAATCCCAAATCTGAAGAGGTAGTTCCCCCACACAAAGTTAGGCAAGATACTTACCTCAACTAGGCCAACTCAATCCTCGAAAATAGTTTTTCCCCTAAAATTCACCTCCACGCGGCTCAAATCTAACCAAAAGTGACTTAATATCATCAACCAATGCAAGAAAAAATAATTACAATAGATAAAGCTTTGTTCTTTACAAAATTCCCAAAAAGTCAATAAAAATTAACCCGGGACCCGCCCGGTCAATACCCGGGTCCAAGGGCAGATTCTGACTATCCCCATGAGTCCATATATGTGTTTTATTTTCAAATCTGAGTCCAAATCGGCTCTCAAAACTCAATTCTTTATTTTTCAAAAACTTGACAAAATTTCTCAAATTTTCACTTTGATTCACATAAATTTGATGTTAAATCAAAGATATATTCATGAAATATAGTTAGAAGTTGATTAGAATCACTTACCCAAAGTTTGTAGATAACAACCCCCTCTCCAAATCGCCTCCTACCGAGCCTAGGGTTCTAAAATATGATAAAATTATATGAAATCCCGACTTTCTAACCTTTTGTTCAGTTGCAGATGTCGTATTTGCGACACAGGATTCGCAACTGCGAAGAAAGGCTCGCAATTGAGGCCACTGATACACTGAGGAAATGTCGCAATTGCGACTCAGACTTCGCAAATGCGAAGACTGTCATCCTCGCAAATGCGAGTTGTCCAACCAAGGCCCATACTTCGCAAATGTAAACTAGGCATTGCATTTGCGATACATGTCCCTCCCCTGCCATGTTCGCAATTGCGATGTTGGTGCTCGCAATCGCGACATCAGAGCACTAGCACACCAGATTTTCTATTTTCAGTCCAAAACATTCCGAAACTCATCCGAGCCCTTGGGGCTCCAAACCAAAAATTCACACAAGTCTAAAAACATCATACGAGCTTGATCGCACGGTCAAAACACAAAAATAATATCTAGAACTACGAATCTGACGCTAAAATGCATGAATTTCAAAGTAAACTTCAAGAACTTTTAGAATTGCAACCAAACGTCTGAATCTTATCAAATCAACTCTAAATGATACCAAATTTTGCAGGCAAGTTCTAAATAGCATAACGGACCTATTCCAAGTTACAAAATTTAATTCCGAACCCGATAGCCAAAAGTCAACCTACTGTCAAACTTCTAAACCTCAAATTGCCAATTTTCGGCAAAACAATAAAAATCAACCTACGGACCTCCGAATTCGATTCCAGGCATACGCCCAAGTCCAAAGTCATGATACGAAGCTATCGAAGCCATCAAAACACCGTTCCGGGATCGTTTTCATAAAAGACAAAGTTTGGTCAATATTTCTAACTTAAGCTTCTAAGTCAAGAACCAAAAGGTCTAAATCAACCCAAAATCTTCCCGAAACGAAACCAATCAACCCCTCAAGTCATAAAACATAAATTATACATGTGTGAATCATCAAAAGGGAACACGGGTCATAAATACACAAAACGACCGGTCGGGTCATTACAATGTGCGTCATTTCAAGTGTCATAGTCCATTCAGGAACTTTCCTACCAAGAAAGGATCTCTTATCTACTTCCCAGTAATACTAAGTTGTGTCACCAAAAAGTAGGGGGACTATCTGTACGGGAAAAAATTGTTAATGACAGCTGGGTGAATGACGAAATAACACGTGGAACTAAAGACATGAGGGACATGAGTCAGCAAACAGATGGCATCGGGTGTAAGTATGCAATCAATGCTGAACGAATCCCGAAAAAGGAATAGTCGGTAACAAAAACTCAAAGTATTGTCATCGGATAGCATTCAATATGCAACCATTACAGGGAATATCTGCATTTATAGCCAATTGTTATGCATCCATCAATGTCGTTTTTATTCTCATTCAAGAGGAGCTTGATTTGGGGATCTTGTCTCCCTGAATAAGGCTATAAATAGAAGGATTAATATCTATTGTAGACACGAAATACTCTGCATACAAAAAGCTATAATCTACTTTTATATTACGATCAATTTGAGTGCTCGAACATTGCTTTCACTCTTGCCACCGGAAATGCTAAGTTCTTAGTCATGCTTGTTATCTTCTTTAATTTTATTTGACAGTCTTACTTTTGTTTTCATTTGTTTATTATTTTTGGGTCAAATCAATTCGCTTGTCTATAAACCACTGGATAAATTCAATTGTACAGTTTTACGACTAAACATTGACCAAGCTCCAACTAAAATAAAAGCTTAAAATTATAATGGATAGAAAGGACTACACTCTTTCCTATAGCGAGAGGAAATCTAAATTGAACCCTTCGATTCGATGAGAACACCGTGGACTCTAGATGTTTCCAGTGCTAAAAAAAATTGGAAAATCGAATAGAGTACACACACAAGTTGTTTCACCAAAAACAAAACCCGGAAAGATACCATGAAAAGAGAGAATTATAAAAACTTAAATATGCTTCCTAAAAATTTCTAATTTTAATTCTAAACCTAACAACAATGGAGTATATCCGGGGAGGAAAAGGACAGAGAGCTCTAGTGTGAGAGAAAGAATGAACTTATATGTAGAAATAGAGCTTCAGGCGGCAATCTAAATATATGTTGCCATCAGAATTTGGATCTTAGTGCCGTCGGACATTACTTGTAGAGGAAAAGGGCGAGAACTGGTGAGGAAAAGGGCGAAGAGTTGAAGATGAAAGTTTGTAGTTTGTACGAAGAAGGGCATAAAAATAATACTTCGTCCAGCTATTAATGAATAGTACACGCGTCATATTCTTAAAGCAGATCTGACTTGTACCGGATAAAACAAAGCTTAATACGGATAAATTTACAATGTTACCCCGGGAAGTAGGATGACGAGGAGTTGCTTACTCCCGCTTCTAAATAGTAGGAATATTGAGCTAAATCGATCCCCCAACTTTCCTCAATTGTTTCATCTTCTTTTTCTTCCTTTTGTTGCTAGTTGTTTCTTCATAGTTGTTTCTTTTGTTGCCTTTAACGATTAGTTGCTACATTTTCTTCGTCTCCCATTGTGACCAGAGTGCGAAGCTATGCCGCTTGAACACTCTTCGCCTAAAAATTATACCGCATTATATTTTCATGGTCAAATATTACTTTTTATACAATTATATTAGACTTTGTATACTCTTAGCGAAATTCTTGATTTTGCCACAGTGGCCACCATCTTGTGTGCATATCAAGGATCTTTATCGTAAGATGGTTTGTCTGATTAATCTGATGGTCACCTTTTTGTTGATTATTTATACAGTTTTTCATGTAATTAGAGGGTGAAGTATAATAATATCATTCCACCTTTTGGCCAAGTTTGTACTTGTAAGAATTAGTTTAACAATATGAATAACTGTTAATTAGTGTATGCTATTCTGGCGCTCTTTTGTTAATGTAGGTGATACATGCATACGACTGAACAACCCAAGTAGTGTAAATCTAATTTGGCCAAAACGTGAAACCTAATGCAATTCTGGAGAAGTAACTAGAGTGAATGGAAATTTTTAAATGTTAGTCGCTCTGTTAAGTTCTTGCCTTGTTATATATTCTAGATAGTCATTAACAAGACAAGTACATGGGGCTTATTTAGCTTAATGTTTTTCTTTTTTTAAGTTTACAATACAAAAAGAAGAAAACAAAAGAACGATTAGAGTATGAGAAAGCTGTATCTTTTCTAATTTCCCTAAAACTTTCTCCTCCTAAATTCCCCTTTATGTTTCGTGGAGTGGGGGTGTCGAATAATTGTAACAGTATCTATCACAAAGAGAATATATTTCCCTGAAAGTTTCTCCTCCTATATACTCCTAAATTATTCCGTTCTGGATAATACTAAGGTGTTTTGGGGGTTACAAATTTTTCATAACTGATATACAATGTTTTTTTTCATTTTCTTGTTTGCACATCAATGCAATATTTAAAGTCATTTTTAGGGGGGGTGGGGAGAGGACGGGCACATAAAGTCCTAACCTCAAAACGAAAAGAAAATGCAGAACCAGGAGAAGGGCATAAATTGAATTATTATGGCCACCAAATAATTAGTACTATTTCGAAAGAAAATAGCAGTGATGGGAAATATATATAGAAGTGGCTAAGGCAGCATGAAGATATTACAAAGAATATCACTCAACTGAAGATATTAAGGATGATACTGTCATACACTGGATTATACACAAGGTCGATGACTACACTTTTCTCCACACAATTTCCGTTTGATCCAAGCTGCAGTTTATGTATCTGTCCCCAAATGGGAGATAAAACATGCTTCAACACTGCTGTTGGCTGCGCTCAGTGCAAAGGAGCGGTTTAAGATTCAGTAAGTTATAATCCATGCCATGAAGAAGGTTTGAAATGACCCTGCAACTCCTGATGGAAGACTGCAGATGAGAATGTGGCATACAACCAAAGCAAACAGCTAACCTTCCAAAACTCAAATGCAACGAGGCAGTCTCTGAAGCTCCAATGCTGCACGAGAAGCAGCATCAGCGAGAGCTGGTATAGTGGAGCTTTTGACCTGAGAAACAATCCCTTCGATTTTTGATATCTCGGGCAAAGATATTGACAATATCATTGCATGTGACAGGTACTGTCGACAAGAATAACCAAGTGCAATCAGAATCCGTTGCAACAGCAAGTGGGAGATGCTTTGTTTCCATGACTCAAGGATAAGACTGACTTTGGGAAGGTTTGTCAAGAATCCAGTGGTAGCTTCCCTTGGAGCTGCCTTCAGCAATAAAATTAAGCATTCAGAAGCTAAATCTGCAACATTAATCTCATTGAAACGGGTGAGTTCTAGTAAGACCCCAACATTTTCACCAAAGTCCATTATATCTCTGATGCATTCATATTGATCAAAGGCACTAGCTCCATCAGAGGAATTTTCATATAATAGACAAGGTTCTTTTGCAAACATAGACCCTCTCATACTGCCTACTGAGCGTAAAAGGAAAGCCCTACACAGACGAAGAGTAGGTTCAATGAAATCTTCCATCTCCTTTGCACATACAAACTCCAAAAGGCTTCCAATCTTTCTGACAACTTTTAGTTGGGAGAGAATTTTGGTTTCCAGTTCTGGTGCAGATGTAAGAGCCAAGCAGAGCAGTAGGTTGTTGACATTTGCAGTTGAGAAATCACCAAGAAGAAATTCAAAGCACTGTGAGATTATCTTCATGTGGACAATGTCTGCAATTTTTATATGGTTATATTCGATGAGCATCACAAGAAGTTTCTGCGCATACACAGGTATTGGGTCCTCATCCTCAATCAAAGATGGGTAGAGAGGAAGGAAGTAAGAATTAGATATGGACTTCAAATTCTCCGACTTTTCTTTTTCAGACGTTTCATCCAGTAAAATGACCATCACATCAAAGAAAATCTTCAGACACAAGAATCTGGCATCTCCATCTTTATTTCCTCTGTATATAACAGATAAACTAGGTAGGATCTGACTGACAAAAATGCTAGAACTTTCTTGAACCACAGATATCTCCTCTGCTATAGACTCGAGAACCCGTAAAAGTGTTATCTGAAAATCATCTCTACCCTGCAACCAAAAGGAAGAATCGTGTTAAGTGCTTCCTGGACCAACCAGAAACCCAATCTTCTTCACACATCTTCAGTTTATACTGGATCAAAATCTTGAGCAAACTAAGCTAAAACGCTGAGCCATGTATCGAGTAAGTGGTTTTAAAGACACAGTCAACATTGAGAGACCATCAGCCTAATTTTCAGAGAAAGTTAAACAAATGCATCCCCCTTTCTTTACCAGACTTCGGAGGTTATACCAGCTTAGTACTAGCTTGGTAGCTAACATTTGGCCCAGGTGACGATTATTAGGAGGTCTTGCAAATGAACCATGTTAAATTCTAGGTACAAACACTAGGACGAGCTTTAGAAGCACTAAGCTTTTGCTTTTCATCTAAATACCTTATATATAGTTTTCAATTGGATAATGTAATAAAGATACCGTCAGATTACCTGGAAAGGAGACTCCGCCAGTTTAAGCAGATTTGCCAACTGCTGCAGAACCTGACGACTAGCAACCCTTCTTTTCAGTGAAGCACACCCAAGAAGATGGAGAACAACAGGAAACAAATGCATACTATTCTTAGAAGAATTTCGACTAGTGAGGCTAATCATCTGTCCACGACGTTTACCACCCTTCAGTTGCTGAATATCCCCAGATATAGACTCTAGCAAACTTGGTACAGTTGATGCAACAACCATCCCAAGTGTATCTAAACACTGCTTCACAAAGTCATCCTTCTCCTTTACCAACCTATCAACAGTCGAGAGCAGTTTTGCATTGCAAAAAAATAGTGGCAGCCATCTCTTCCCATTCATACAAAGTAGAGCCACAAAAATTAGTGTCTTTCCCTTCAAGACTTCACTTCCCTGCTCAATTAGAGTCACAAGGTTAGGAACAAGATTCTTGTCTTCCACCAAGGCGAGAAGGTACCTTCCAACATTTGGAAGCATATGACTTTCAAGGAGGGTCATGTTCAGAATGTTTAAGCAGATTTGTTGCTCTCGTGGATTACGCTTAACCAGGCTTGAAGCCATATCCTTGAATGAGAGTTTTTCAATGACTCGTTGAATGCTAGAAGGGTTAAAACGAACAAGACGAGCCAAGCAAGACCCTGCTGTCAGCCTCATGCTATCCTGCTTTCCAGGAGCCCTAAATATGTAGCAGAGGTTAGTAATCACATCTTGGCTGGCGAAACGAGCTGACCAGTACCCTCCTTGACTGGAGATATTTTCAATTGTCCTCAGAGCATAAAGTTGAGTAATATCATCCTCTCCATTCCGTAAAACTGATGAAACCAATGAAATTATTGGACTTGTCACCTACAAAAATTAATATATTCAGAAAGGCATGTTAAGACAGAATGCGAGACTTTTCTACATGTAAAGATAGTTGTGCTTGGATGTTTTAACTTATTTTCCAATAATTCCAAGAGAAATCTCTTCACGTTCTTGTTCATTTTATTGCTAAATCCAGTTTTCCATTACAGGGGAAATGCAAGCTTATTAGATCTTCAGGAAATTACAGAAAAAAAAAAACTTGTAGAATCTTGTTTTATAAAGATTCAACAATATTTTGTAATGTAGGACAGAGCAAACAGGAAAAATATTGAAGTCTACACCAAGTTTCCAACTGACATCCATCTTATTCTTTAGAATTTTCATATTTGAAATATGTGCATATGCAGGTTTATATACATGATTTACTACAAGACCATCATTATCTACACTTACATGTCTATGGATATATGTGACTGTAGAATAATCACTATATTAAAAACATATGGTGACTAACACATTAATCAGTATACCTTTATATACTAGTACTTGCATTATTCCCCATAAGGGTTGCACTGGCGCTAGGATTGTGTTTGTGACAGTGTCAGTGATTTTATATGATTCGTCATAGAACGCTTATACTTAAAACCCACTTAAAATATAGCCTAGTAATTTATTGTGAAAAGAAATTTAACAGATATAATTATTAAAACTTGACAAGCAGCACTAGAATAAAAGTTACAGCAATGCCAAGGATGATACCTGCCAACAGGATGAGGGTCGGCTGTCCTTAGATGGAGATTCCATTGGTTTATTATCCCGCGCATGCTCATTTTGAGTAGATATGTAAAATAGCAATTCCCCCAAAGCAGCCATGGAAAACCTTCTCACTTTCTCTTGCCTGTCTCTCAGACCATCGGTTAGTGCACCTAAAATTCCAGAATTTGCCAGCTCATCTCCAATAAAAGTAGAGTGACGAATCAACAAGCCAATAAGTGAAGCAAGTTGAGCACGCAACAGCGAAGCCTTGGAGTGACGAAGCATTTTGACTAGAACCAACATAATAGGTCCATTGGTCAAGATGTTGGCTGCCTCAGCATTGCTGGTCAAAAGCTCAAGGTACCTGATCACATTCTGCTTCTCCCCAGAGGCAGTATTCCCACTAACAATACTGATGATCCTACTACTAAAAGTGTCTAATTGCTCCTTTGACATTTTGACAAAATCAGATACCTGAGGTGCATCGAATGAAAGTGAAGGAATTGCATCTGAACCTTTATCAGATTTTTTGCTAGGCATTACGGGCCTAACTGAAAGATCAGAAGGATGCCAGAGAATATCTGAAAGGTTCTTAGATGGTTTTGAGATATCAGAGACATTCCCGGGATTTCCTTTAATCGCAGGAGTCTTTAGCTGAGGGCTATCACTTGGTAGCATAGCAGCCACTTCGTATTCAGAAGTCGGTTCATGGTCAGATGTCCTTGAATCATCTGAGAAAGGTGTATTAACCATAGCTGATGGATCTGGATGTCTGCTGTCAATATCCATCTCTTCCACGTGACCCTCGGCCTGATTTGGAGTTGAAGTAGTTGACTCGGGACATTGAGTGCTGTCAGTTTCATCAGCTTCATCTTGTGTATCATCCTCATTATTCTCATTAAAATCAAGTTCCATGTCAGTATTTTCAACCTTAAGTTCAGCATCATTCTCAGAATTATTAGGCAATGGCCTGCGGTAGTTCTCCTTCTCATTTTCCCTCATTAAGTTTGATTTTGCAATTCTTGAAAGACGTAATAGATTGACACCCTTAGTATTGCTTGAGATATCTTTCTGCTTGTCATCAATTGTCCTGCCAGAACCCTTCATTTGAGCTTTCCGGCCACTTGATATGCCCTTGATTGGTGTCACGTGACCTCTAGATCCAGTATTTGAATTTTCATCCTGCCTGAGGGATGCCTTTGAATCTTTTTCACGAGTCTTTTGTGGTGTCTTGTTTTGAATTGGTTTGTCACTGTTCCGTTCTGAAAGGCATAATCTAGAAGAAACTTCTATCATATTATCAAAAGCAGGCTGAGGAGGTAAAGGCACTGCAGAAAATCTTGTTTTCCAGATAGCATGTCCAGCTAGCTCGGGCCACTGCATTCTTTCAGCAGGATCTTTTATTAGAAGAGAGTTAATCAGATTGATAAAGGGGCGGCTTGGTGTGCCAGGAAGTTCTGGAGTTGGATCAGAAATGATTGATCTCACTAACTGGGTAAACTCTTTGCCAACAAAAGGAGGTATCCCAGCATAGCATTCAAACAACACACAACCAAGAGCCCAGAAATCAGAGGCATAGGAATGGACCCCTCCATCCTGAAAGAGCTCTGGAGCCATGTAACAGGGGGTTCCTCGCTTTATTTGTGGCAACTGAAACATACATGACATAAATCACAATCAAGAGAAATAAGCCCCACTTCAAAAGATTTTTTTTCTATTTGGTTATTGGAAAAGGAAAAAGGGAAAGATTAGAAACATTTTCCATGATTAGCTTGTGAAAGAAGAAAGTAAAATCAAATAAAAGGGAAGGAGTTAGCTAAATGCCTAATTGTAAGATTATTTAGAAAACTTGTGTCTTCTCGACTTCAAAATTTCTCGAGAAAGACCTAAAAAGAAACTTTCAGAGAATTTCTACAGAAATGACAAGAAGTTAGCTCATCCTAAATGTTTCTTTTTGCTTCTTTTTGAAGTCCAAACAATAGAAACCATGTTCCGTAAGTTTCCCCGCACTTTCTTCCTGCACCAGAAGAATAAAAATCTATTTCGTTTGGCTTCATGTTATGTTTTCTGTTTCAGCTCCCTAACTTCAAAGAACAGCCTCAGATAGTTACTCCCTCAAATAGATAAATAAGATGAATAAGAAAGTTCCCAATGTAAGAACCAATAATTTTGCAAATGATGTCACAGAAACTTTGGAATTCCTCTAGATGCATATAAGCCACATGTACAAATGTAAAAGCTGCTATATGAATTGACATGTGCACCAACACTCAAGCGTGTGGCTTAGTTGTCAATGAAGTGGGCACAAACCTTGGACATTATGGCTCAAATCCCAACATAGACAAAAACACTAGGTGATCTCTTCTCATGTGCCCAAGCCTTGATAAGTAGAGTTACCTATGCTGGTGGGAGATAGCGGGTACCCAGTGGAATGTCAAGGTGTTGATTCGGATACTACCGTTATAAAATTAAAAAAGAAAATTGACTTGTGCCACATTCAGGCATTTACCTTTAAGGAACTTCCGAACAGTTATGTCACCAATTTGCTTTTCTGTTTTTTTTTTTTTTCCATTTTGGGCAAAAAGGAGGGAACAGAGAGGGGAACTACCTGGGAAGAAGGTGTCTTTGATATATCACTCAATTTTCTTGCTAATCCAAAATCACACAGCTGCCAGGAAACAAATTAAATTTCAACGTCATTTAATTGATCAAATGCACTAATCAAGATGTGAAAAGGTCACAACATAAAGATCAGCACACCTTCGTGATTCCATTTTCATCCAATAGAATGTTTGATGGTTTTAAGTCACAGTAAATTATTCCCTTTGAATGTAAGTATCTGGTATATTAGACAAAACATCAAAAAAGTTATTCATGCCCAAAACAGTAAGCGTGATAAAAGAAAAAATGAAGGCAAAAAGATTACTTACAGAAGAGCTCTAACAAGGCCACAAGCAAGATCATGTAGTGAATCTTCCGGAAGCTTACCATCCTGCAACTCAGAAATCATATGATGTTAAAATCTCCCAGGTTTGGCAAATACTGCAATACAGTTTAGATGAAGTAGATCTGTAGATGTGACATATGCTAGTGTCTTTTGCTACATTAAGAATCATTACCAACTTAAGTACACCTGAGGTCATCTTGGCTACTCTTTAAATAAAATCAAAAAAGAACATCCTACTTCTTTCACCTCACTTAGCTGAGCACAAGAAACAAGTTAGTCAGAAGTCTGACCAACTTTATTTGCGATACTACAAACAATCATCTAAATTGAAGTGTTCCGTTGCACATGATTCCAATGTCCTTAGTGCCTGTTTTGGAAGTCCCAACTGTAGGCATGCAACAAACTTACCCAGAAACCTAATCCCCCATGCCTCTATCGAAAACGAGACAAAGAAGAGTCAGAGTGTTAAAGTTCATGTCTAATGTCTGCATGAGGCATCCTATATGCCAATACTTGCAACGCAGACCTAACTTGGTAAGCAGTTATATCACTGGAACAATGAAATTATTTACAAAATATAACAAAACTGCCAGTCCTTTACCTGCTCTAGCAAGTTCATGAGATTTCCTCCAACACAATATTCTAAAACCAACCACAGGTGCGCAGACGTTTCATACCTATGGATCGTTTGAATTAGAAAATAAGTCAGAGAAATCTTCTTATTAAACACCAAAAGAACCTTATCCACCCCACAAATGAAATTGAAGAAAAAGAAAAGAGTTATATGCAAGACAGAGAAAAGATAAATCTTACCAGGAGTAGAACTTCAACACATTTGCATGATCTAGAGAATGAAGAATCCTGACCTGCAGCAATTGCAGCCAACAGAAGAATTAATACATGCATAAAAGATACTGATAGGAAATAGATTAAAAAAAAGTTGTGCTTCTTGATAATTTGGTCATGAGACTTCAAATTTATGACACGGAATAAAAACACTGTTACAACTCTACCTTATCATTTCCAACAATCTCACAACTAAATAGTCACAAGCATCAGCAATTCTTAACATTTATTAATATGATGAGGCAAGTTGCTTTTCTAAGATCATGCTTACTAAAAGCATAGACATTTAGCTTGTAAAGCTGTTCAGATGCTTTTGAAGATTTGCCAGAACTAGAGATAATGTCAGAATAATTGAGTAGATCAAGCAACAGTAATTTAGCAGGCACCAATTGAATTTTACAGCAAGTCAATGCATAACTTACACAACATCGTGTCATTGCTGTATTCAGCCAGCAGGCAGTTAAATTCTATAGCGAGGAGGGTTCAATTAATAAGTACTCTACGAATACCTAATACTCCATACTAATATTTTTCCCTTTTGCCTATTCCTCTCAAAGAAGTTGACTAGAAATAAATATCAACATTATCAAGTTTTTAAGTTTTCTAAGTCAGGCACTGGGTAGCAGATAAATTCTGCAGCTAAGTTCCCAATTAGATGAAAAATATCCACCGTCCTTGGAGCCAGAAATTTATACAAGGGGATTAGAAAGAATAACAGAATGTTAACTGGGTTTGAACATGTGATCTAAAGCAATTTTTGAAACCTTTTTGCCACTTCATTAAACTTTTCCCTTATATCAAGGGGATTCAACAGCTAATATGTAACCAAAAAAGAGTTCGTCTTTCCCTATTTGTACAGTATAATTTTCAATGAAGGGGATTCAATTGAACCCCTTTCCTCCACTTAGCTCCGCCACTGTCCACCCTCAAAGGGTGTCTAGTGGTCGGATAGCTCAAGTAACAACTTGCGAACCAAGCTTCAAAATTTAGCAGAAACCCTAAGTGAAGTCTTTTCATTTACCGAAGATCGGTGGACAGAGTTTTCACTTATGCTAGTGGGAGATAGCACACACACAAAAGCTAGCCTAGACACCACCATTATCAAAATATAAATAAATAAATCCAAAAATGTACACAACTTTATCATTAGAGGTGAATCAGATCCAAAATTCAAATGATAAAACTTTACTTTGACATGTAACTTCCACATGAAATTAAGCCTCAAAATTACAATTAGATGATTTCTTACTTCATGAAGAACTTTGTTCTTCTGAGATTTATCCACGCTCTTAACTGCAAAATACTCGATAGTCTTCTTCTTTCTTCCTTTATAAACAGTCTGCAAAAAGAAAAAACATCAATCATTTAGATTAACAAATTTACAGAAAACGAAAAGAAAAAGGAAAAAAAACCCATTACCGAGTGCTTTCCACGGCCTATAGCTTCGTATATATGGTACTGATTCATAATTTCACTTGCTCGGAAAAATTACAGCTAGGGTTTCTTCTTTTTTTTGAATCTGAAATAGAAAGTATCAGTATAGTTTATTGTCTCTGATAGATTGAGAGATTTAGTGAAGAAAGGTGATTTGGATAATTAATGTGTGAAGTTCAAGAGGGATTTACTGAAAATTTGAAAATGGTGAGATTTGTGAGGAACTGAAGAAAGTGGATAGAAGAGTGTGTGCGAGTGGGCGGGAGGTTTCAAGTTTTGAACAAAAAATGGAATGAAAATCACGATTTGGAGGAAATGAAAATATATTTTTTGTTCAAAAAGGGTATTTCTGACATTCTGTTGTCTTAATGTTTGGTAAACAATAGTAAACAATACGAGGACCCTTTTTTTGGCCCTTTTGTTTTTAACTAGGGGAACAATTTCTAACGGTTTATTTGACCAACGCTGTAGCATAAGTTCTACCTAATTATTTTGAATTCATAAATGCGTTGGCAGAGTAGCCACGGCTAAGTTGAAAAGAGGCCTTTTCTCTTTTGAGCGTTACTTCATTAAAAAATTCTTTCAAAGAAATTAAAAGTTGTCTTATTTGTTGGAAGTGACTAATAGCTTATTTGTCTGTTAAGATTAAGAAATCTGAATATACATCTAAATATTAATGTATTTAGATATGAACAATAAATAATTAAGATTGTTTATTTTTTAACATTTGTGCTGGATGATTTGGAGCACTCTGGGAGTCGTCGGGACTTTAGGTATTGTAGGTGCATAAGAGTGGAAGAGGTCGAGGGAGCGATGCATAGGATAAGCAGAGGTAGAGCGACCGGGCCACACGAAATCCCGATAAAATTCCGGAAGAGCACGGGTAAGGCAGGCTTGGAATGACTCTCTATGTTGTTCAACGTCATTTTTAGGACGAAGAGGATGCATGAAGAATGGAGGTGGGAGTACGATGATTTTGCTGTACAAGAACAAGAGTGATATCCAAAATTACTATAACTATAGGAGTATCAAGATACTAAGTCATACGATGAAAGTTTGGAGAGGGTGGTGGAAGGGAGGATGAGGAGGAGTGTGTCTATTTTCAAGAACTAGTTCGGTTTCATGCCGGGTCGTTCGATGACGGAAGCCATCCTTCTGGTGAGGAGATTGGTGGAGCAATATAGGACAATGAAGAAGGATTTGCATATGGTGTTCATTGACCTGGAGAAAGCATACGATATAGTCCCTAGAGAGGTTCTACGGAGGTGTTTAGAGGCTAAATGTGTGCATGTAGCCTACATTAGAGTGATTAAGGACATGTATGATGGAGCTAAGATACGGGTGATAACAGCGGGAGGAGACTCAGACCACTTCCCGGTTATAATGAGGTTGCATCAGGGATTAGCCCTTAGCCCATTTTTGTTTTCCTTGGCGATGGACGCATTGACGCGACACATATAAGGAGAGGTGCCATGGTGTATATTATATGCGGATGATGTAGTACTGATTGACGAGACACGAGGAGGTGTTGACAACAGGATGTAGGTTTAGAGATAAATTCTTGAGTCTAAAGGTTTCAAGCTGAGCAGGACCAAGATGATGTACTAGAGTGCAAGTTCAACGAAGTTACACATGAAGCGGACATGAGTGTGAGGCTTGATACATATTTCATCCCCGGGAAAGAAAGTTTTAAGTAACTTGAATCTATAATACTAGGTAACGGGAAGATTGATGAGGATGTCACGCATCATATCAAAGCAAGATGGATGAAGTAGAGGCTCGTTTTCCGGTGTCTTGTGCTTTAAGAATATGCCGATAAAACTTAAGGTATGTTCTACAAGGTAGTAGTTATACCAACTTATGTTGTATGTAGCAGAGTGTTGGCCGGTCAAGAACTATCATATCCAGAAGATGAAAGTAAGTTGAAATGAGGATATTAAGGGCGATGTGTGGGCATACCAGGTTAGTTAAGATTAGAAATGAAGTTAGAGATAAGGTGGGAGTGGCCCCTGTGGAGGATAAGATGCGGGAGACGAGGTTGAGATAGTTTGGGCATATTAAGAGGAGAATCATAGAAGCCCCAGTTAGAAGGTAAGAGAGGTTAGTTGTGGTAGGTGTCAGGAAGGGTAGAGGTAGGCCTAAGAAGTCTTGGGGAGAGGTGATTAGGTGAGACATGGCGCAACTGGAGCTGATTGAGGACATGACCCTTGATAGGAGGGTATGGAGGTCAAAGATTGGGATAGAAGGTCAGTAAGCAGTCGAGCGTTACCCTTCATCTTACTCAATTCGTTAGTATTAGTGTTAGTATGATATCCTTTTATTTATAGATTGCTATTGCTACCTAGAGTTTAATTGCTTTCTTGGCTTCGGTCTTATTTCTTGTTGTTGTTCCTATTTGTTGACGTTACTATTTTTCATCCTTTCTCCAACAGAGGGTCTATTAGAAACAGCCTCTTTATCCTTCCAGGGTAGGGATAAATTTGAGTACATCTTACCTCCCCCTCCCCCCCCCTCCCCAAACTCCACTTGTGAGAAAGCACTGGGTTTGTTGTTGTTTTTTGTTGTAAATGTAAATAATTCATCAATAACCTTTCTTAAAATCTAGCTTCATCATACTAATATCTCACATGGTTTATGATACTGTGCTTACCTCCCTTATTTTAATTTTCTAATAAGCATTCGTTTAACCTATTTATTGTTAATTTTAAAAATCATAACATGACCAATTTGCCATTCTTGATATATTCTTTTATCAAATTACTTTTGCAAAAAAACAAAACTTTAATCTTAAAATAACCTTTTCTATTGTGGGTTCTATCTACTAATGGAGCCATTATTCAGTTAGTTAGACTACCAAAGTTGCTCATATTTGGGTCAAATCTTAGATGTGGAGGCCAAATAAAATCATTTTGTACTAAAACATTGAGGAGAATTAGAGTACATATTAATTTTGCAAGAGAGATTGAATAAAGAAAGTGGATTGGCGAGAGAAAGATGGAGGAAGCTAATTTGATAAGATCGAGTCAAAATGGGTAGAAGGGTTGAAGCAGATAATATGCATCGACTCCCTACGGAATCATACTCTTCGTCAGCACAACGTGAAGATTGCATATTATTACTATTCCCAGATTTCATGGTTGTTCTAAAAGAATTGCAACAACAAAAAATAAGCATTTCCAAAATTATTAAACAAAAGATTATATGAGAGGACAAATCAGTCATATCATATTTTTTAAAATAAAATAAAAGAATTGTTACAAAAAAATCAACATAAAGAAAATAAGCATAATATCGTAAACTAGATGGAGGTTAGTGTGATATTATAGTGAAACTTGGAGGAAGATCTCTGAAATTATCCCTAAAAACTATAATGTAATAGTGACAATGGTATCATTGAAACTTGCTTAGAATTCAAATAAATTACTATATTGTATCCATAAAATATTACCAATATTTATTACATGATTATGTAAATTATTTGTTATTTTCTTGAACATATGCGTACATCCTTAGAGATGGAGATTTTGATATATATTGTAGGCGAAATACATAGGCGGCTACTTAAACTTGTCCAATATTTTCAACTAGATACTTCAACTAAGGCTTGTTCCTATTAGATACTCTAACTTTATTGAATATGTGCCTATTAAGCACAACAAGCTAACATGGCAAAAAAACCTATTTCTCACTAATTCTAGGTGCTTGAGAAATTCAAAATTCTCATTTTTTTTCTTTTCTTTTATTTTTTGGAAAAGCTAATTTTTCAGAAATCACTGCTCCACCATTGCTCTGCCATAGCCACCACTACAAAAAATTTAGCCACCAACAAAATTCAACCATCACAAAAACCCAACCACCACAAAACACTTCTAGCCAGCATTCTATTTTTAGAAATACCATAAACACCACTACTCTGTTACCGCTGCCACCACAAAAAATTCAATCGTCAATTAATGAAATCACAATACCTCTATCCATCGTCCATTTTTTCTTCTCTTTACCATCAGATCTCCTCCTTAAATCACTACCAAATTTCTTTAAAGGGAGTGAGAGTGGGAGGGGAGGGGGAAAGAAAGTGATTTTCTGAAAATAGAAGAAGAAAGGAAAGGTAGGAGGAAGAAGAAATGGGTTTTTGAAAAGCTGAAGAAGAAAGGGAGGGGGATTTGGTGCGACCGTAAAAGGGTTTGCGGTGCGCCGGCGACCGTAGAGGGGTTGGCAGGGATTTTTTTTTGTCTTTTAAATAGATTTTTTCTTTTTTCTTTTTTGCTAAAAAGTTTTTTTAAGTTTTATTAAAGTCAAAATCCATGTGGCTTTTTTTCATTTGATAATTTTTTCCACGTCAATGTGTGTGAAATACACGCATCATATTTTATTTACTGATTAACTTTGTGTGTTTAACAATGTAATGATCCGACCGATCGTTTTGTGCATTTGTACCCTATTTTCCCTTTTGATATTTCACGCATGTGTGCTTATGTTTTATGACTTATGGGGTTGATTAGTTTCGTTTCGGGAAGATTTCGGGTTGAATTGGACACTTTGATCCTTGGCTTAGAAGCCAAAGTTGATTATGTTGATCAAACTTTGACTTTTGTAAAAACGACCTCGAAATGGTATTTTGATGGTTCCAATAGTTTCGTATCGTAATTTTGGACTTGGGCGTATGCCCGGAATCGAATTTGGAACTTAGTAGGTTGACTTGTCTTGTTTTGCCAAAGATTTGCAATTTGAGGTTTAGAAATTTGACTGTAGCTTTTGTCTATCGGGTTCGGAATTTAGTTTTGGGACTTGGAATAAGTCTGTTGTGCTATTTATAACTTGTATGCAAAATTTGATATCATTTGGAGTTAATTTGATATGATTCAGACGCTTAGTTGCAATTCTACAAGTTCTTGAACTTTACTTTAAAATGCATACGTTTTGGTATCCAATTCATAGTTCTAGATATTATTTTTGTGTTTTGATTGCGCGAGCGAGTTCGTATGATATTTTTAGACTTGTCTGGATGTTTGGTTTGGAGACCCGAGGGCTCGGATGAGTTTCAGACGTGTTTTCAGAATGTTTTGGACCGAAAATAGAAATCTGGTGTGTTGATGCCTCTGGTGTCGCATTTGCGAACATCAGGGTCGGAATTGCGACCTTAGCAGGGGGATCAAATGTATCGCAATTGCGATGCCTGGGTCGCAGTCGTGAAGATGACTTGGGTTGTGCTAGGTTCGCATTTGCGATGAATGTGTCGCTTTTGTGAAGGAACAATATTTTCGCATTTGCGAGATTTTTCCTAAGATTGTCAGTGCCGTAATTGCGAGTTTTTCTTTGAAATTGCGAGGGTTCGCAATTGCAAACCCAGTGTCGCAATTGCGACACCTACAATTGAACAAAAAGGTTAGAAAAGTCGGGATTTCATCTCATTTTTCTTATTTTAGAACCCTAGATTCGATAGGAGGCGATTTGGAGAAGGGATTTTCATCTACAACATTGGGTAAGTGATTCTAATCAATTTTCAGCTATATTTCATAAATATATCTTAGATTTAACATCAAATTTATGTGAATCAAAGAGGAAAAAATAAGAAAATTTTGTCAAGTTTTTGAAAAATGAGAATTTGAATTTTAAGAGTCGATTTGGACTCGGATTTTGAAACTAATCACATATATGGACTCGTGGTATTATGGGTAGTCGGAATCTACCCTTGGATCGGGGTTTTGACTGGGCAAGCCTGGGGTTGACGTTTGTTGACTTTTTGGGAAAAATATAAAGACCACAACTTTATCTATTGTAATTGTTTTCCTTGCATTGTTTGATAATATTAAGTCAATTTTTATTAGATTTGAGTCGTGTGGATGCGAATTTTAGGGGAAAAGCTATTTTCGAGGGTTGAGTTGGCCTAGTTGAGGTAAGTATTTTTCCAACTTTGTGTGGGGAAAATACCCCTTAGTATTTGGGATTGATTGTGCTATTTTGTTATATGAAAACCGTTTACGCAAGGTGACGAGTTGGTACACGGGTTATATGTGGTATTTGACCGGTTTAGGTTATTTAGACTTTTTTCATGCCTTTAATTGAATTGCCATAACATGTTATATCCCTCATTGTTAATCAGTTCTTACATGTGTTAAGTTACCCTTACAAATTTTATTTGACATTGTTAACATTTGTTTTACCTCTTACTTGTTACTTTGCTCTGACATGTTTAGTTGAAGTTATTGCCTTGTTACATCTTTAATTGTTGAATTACTTGTAATCGAAGTTGTTATTTTGTGAAATATCTTATTGTTGAGTTATTGGTGTTGAAGTTAAGAAAGTCATTATCACATTGAGGTGAAGTTGTTAATTGTCAAAATATCTTTCTTGTCGAAGAATTCACTTTTATTTTGTTATTGTTGAGATTCTTGTACACATTGTGGTTGAGCCATGAGCTATTTGTTGTGAAAACATTGATATTGTTGATTCTTTTGGCATGTTGTGGAATAAGGGCACTTGTGGTGCGAGTTGTGATTATGTTGTGATATTGATACACATGCAATGGTATAAGGCTAGGGGTTGATACGCATGCGGTAAGATAAGGTGGGCTTGATACCCGTATTGCTAGCAGAGGAACTACTTGAAGTCACGCAATGTGATAAGGTGGGCTAAAATACGAGTAGCTATTTTGGGAAAAATGATTTTCAAAACTAAATGTAAGGCTAACACAGTGATATAAGAAAAGATTGTGATTGAAATTGTGAAACGTGAATAAGAGGCGGTACCTCGGTTGTGATTCTTGTTGAGCACTTCATATTGAAAAGAGTTATTGGTTGAACAGTTCTTGTTGCTTTTGTGTTCCTTGTCATACCAGTTTGTCCGTTTTTTATTATTTGATGTTCTCATTAATGCTTCCTTCTTGTTGTCTTTCTGCTTACAATTCTGTCATTAGTTTACGTTATTAGACTGCTTTGTTATTATTTATTTCTCCGTTTCCATTACTTATCATTATTATATTTTTGTTCTATTTATTATGTCCTAGTAGGTGTGTCGACCTGGCCTCGTCACTACTCTACCAAGGTTAGGCTTGATACTTAATGGGTACCGTTGTGGTGTACTCATACTGCGCTTCTGCATATCTTGTTGTGTAGTTCCAGGTATGTATGCCCGTGTTGGACGTTAGTGATTGACCTGTTAGCTGCCTTCTAAATACTTCATGGTATACCTGCTCAGCGTCCGCAGGTATCGGAGTCGCCTTCTGTTTTTAGACTTTCTACTGTTTATTTCTTGTCCCAAAACAGTATTGTATTACGAGGCTATTAGTACTTTTTTGTGGAGTTTATGGCTCTGTTCCACCAGGTTTTGAAAAAGTGTTGGCTATTGTACTGTGGAATTTTATTATAATAGTGTAATGGTTTAATTTGAGGTTTTAGTATTATTTTCGCTATTTCTCTATACATGTTAGGCTTACCTAGTCTTAGAGACTAGGTGCCATCACGACATCCTAAGGTGGAAAATTGTGGTCGTGACAAGTTGGTATGAGAGATCTAGGTTCATAGGTGTTACGAGTCATAAGCAAGTTTAGTAGAGTCTTGCAGATCGGTACGGAGACATCTACCGAGCTACGACTGAGGAGCCACCAGTAGCTCTGGTTGGGGGACAAGTACCCGTGGCGCCTGTTGTCACCCCTGTACGTGAGGAGACCCTAGCATAGTTATTGAGCATGTTCGATACTCTAGCTCAGGCGGGGTTGATTCCACTTGCACCAGCCACATCTTAGGCTGGGGGAGGAGCTCAGACTCCCGCGGCGCATACCTCTGAGCAGCGGGTCCATGTTGATAAGGTCCCAGAGGTTATGCCAGCATAGCCTGTTATTCCGATTTAGCCCGAGGTTAGGGTAGTGGCATCTGAGGAGGAGCAACTTCGACTTGAGAGGTTCAAGAAGTATCACCCTCCTACTTATAGTGGCCTAGCTACAGAGGATGCACATGGCTTTTTAGAGAAGTACCACCATATTCTCCACACTATGGGTATTGTGGAGACAAACGGAGTTGCTTTTACTACATTCCAACTGTTAGGAGCAGTGTATCAGTGGTGGTGGGCTTACGAGGAGGATAGCCCAGCCGATGCAACTTCACTTACATGAACTCGGTTTTCAGAGATGTTTTTGAGAGAGTTTGTTCCCAGATCCTTCGGGATGCATGTCACACAGAGTTTGAGCAGTTGCGCTAGGGTGCTATGACAGTGTCAGAGTATGCCATCAGATTCAGTGAGTTGTCTAGACATGCACCTACCTTGGTTTCTACAGTCAGAGAGCGAGTTCGCCGATTCATCGAGGGGCTCAACTATGGTAATAATGTCACGCTCCAAAACCATAGAGCGCGACCGGCGCTTAACCGAGTGAACCCGACCGAGCAAGCCTGTTAGATCTCTTCTACCCAAACTCATTCATGAATAAAGAGAATATATGTTTTCCTTAATTAAACAATAAAGTGAATGTGTCTGGAGTTACCAATTTCTTACCATAAGTTTCACCATTTTTAAAGTCTCAAATGGACAAGTAATACAACCACAACATAGCATAGTTTGTCTTTTCCAATACCAATACACAACCCACACTATGTCTACGGAGCCTCTATAGATAAAGAAGAGTACAATGATAATACCGGCAACAAGGGCCCGATAATACCTCAACCATAATACATAAAGATCAAAAGATACATGACCCCGGGATGAAGTGGGGCTCACCAAGTCAGTTGGGAAGAAGGTGTACTGCTATCACTGATCAATGTCTCCTGCTGTGAAACCACCTGCATCCATTTAAAGATGCAGCGCCCCCGGCAAAAGGGACGTTAGTACCGTCGAATAGTACTAGTATGAAAACTAAACACCAATTTAAGAATTTAGAAATACAAGATAATTATGATGAACCAGTGCGGCAATAGAATAATATAGATAACTGTCTCAACCATAGCAAGCTTATTAAAAGCTATCAACAACATTTATAGGATTTAAGATGAGATCCTATGTAACCATCTTCACACAAAGCGGCCCCGCCGCCTCACCCGATGTATGCAGGTGGAGGTGTACGTACAATACCACAACTCTAATCAAGCGGCCCTGCCGCCTCACCCCAATGTATGCGGGTGGATATATAACCACAGTACTAAGAACTTACACAAAGCGGCTATGCCGCCTCACCCCAATGTATGCGGGTGGTGGTGCCACAACAATACCAAAACTATACACAAAGCGGTCGTACCGCCTCACCCCAATGTAAGCGGGTGGAGGTGCAGTCCCACAATATCATAATTCCTACACAAAGCGGTCATGCCGCCTCACCCCAATATATATGCGGGTGGAGGTGTATCACAATCACGATCTCTCTACCATAATCCCCACACAAAGCGGTCATGCCGCCTCACCCCAATGTATGCGGGTGGAGGTGTATCACAATCACAATCTCTACACAACTTGGCATAATACCTTTCACATAAATCACGACTAGAAATTATAACATGTTGTTACGTAATCCATAGTTTGGGACACATCCTCAATTTATAATGCAATATGATAAGAG
>AWOL01S0046567.1:0-11678 GCA_000715115.1 Nicotiana otophora | reverse complement strand
ATAATCTAAAGAAAACACACATCGAGCCGTAACGCTTATACTCACGAAATGCCCGAATATCAACTATAAGCACGCCAAGTGCATAATACAAATCCCGGGGAGACGGGTAGCATCATACGCTATAAAACTCAAGCACAACTAAGGTGCGATATACGATCTGCATAACGAGAGCCATCCTGCTCACATAATACTACAAACTATACGGGATCTCAATACGAGTGCTAATAATCAAACCGTCTCATAGCCCACATGGAACAGTAGAGTATTACATGAAATAACTGACGACAAAAATAACATCCAAGGCCCAAAGACCCCTCCGAAAACAATGTTATGCTGAAATGAACACATCCGGCCTAATATAGAGCCCACATTTGCACTTAGATCCATCCACGGACCTCAAGATGATTCTGATCATACCGCGCTGGGCTAATAAACTTTCAAGGATCAACAATAACCCCTTTTTCCCATTACACACAAGAACAACCGTTAATCCGAAACGAACTTCCACAGTCCACACCCGAATGAACCGAACGCCGTACTGGCATAAATTCTCATATTAGCGATAGTACCATAGTCTCCATACTTGGTTTTAAATCTTTAATCAATCCAGTAACTACATGTCACACTTATACAATCTTCCCCTGGGATACACTCCCACGACCTTCTGCACCAGGTAACAAGTCTGCGCATCCATACCACCCGTCATACTAAGGCTGTAAAGCAAATCGAGAATCCGCAACTCAAAACACAAAGCCCCTTACATAGGACACCGATCTCAGGTGACGCTAAAGGCAATACCAGCTCACTCTAAACATTTAAATTCTTCCCTGCTCATCCGAGCTCTTGATATTCTTATCAACACTGAACCGCAACCTTGATCCTCAACTTCTAATTCCCATGCTACCCATTGCACTTGATCATGCCAATACACAAGAGTATAAGAATTTCATCATAACTCCTGAACCACTAATAGGGTACACTCATTCTGATAATTCCCTTATGAATCCAAAGTTATTTTCTCCTATTCCTCCAATGCTACATCGCAGACCGAAGACAACATAAAACACTCCAAGCCCCTTTTCATAATCTGCTGCAAAAGCTCGATACTCAGCCATACTACGGACTCAAAATCCTTAGGTACCGCACTTTAACTTTTGAATCCACTAGGACCGTTGTTGAGAGTCACCCACTCTGACTCGGTCCTAAATATAATCAACTCCAAGGCTCTGCTAGCACAGGTACACCCTCTCAAAGAAGCAGCCGACTAAATTCCTTTTTCTTGTACATCAGATCCCCACGAAGCATAAACTCTGAGTCTTCCTAAAACCTGAACATGAATCGATAAGGCCAATTAAAGCACACACTCCTCAAATCCTTTTCTCAAATTATCACTGATGTCCTCTTTCCTTAGTCATGATAACCCGCCAATACATCGATAACCAGAAATAGCACAAGTTGACAACTACGCAATCCAATCATAGATGGTGGGGCTCTCCCACTTAGTTTGAAGCTACACCTGCATAACTCTAGAACCCACCAAGATTCCTTATCCCCTATTGACATGATCTTGCACAACCAACCTGCCAAATTCCTCAAAATCCTTATGCAAAACATTTTATGAACATTCTGAATCACTAGCCACATTCACATATTCGACCTCTTACTAGATAGCCAGTAAATTTCTTCGTAGAAGCTTTATCAACACCACACAACCGCTAACCTTCTCATAGGACATATTCCACCTANGCCCCTTACACAGGACACCGATCTCAGGTGACGCTAAAGGCAATACCATCTTACTCTAAACATCTAAATTCTTCCCTGCTCATCCGAGCTCTTGACATTCTTATCAACACCGAATCGCAACCTTGATTCTCAACTTCTAATTCCCATGCTACCCATTGCACTTAATCATGCCAATACGCAAGAGTACAAGAATTTTATCATAACTCCTGAACCACTAATAGGGTACACTCATTCTGATAATTCCCTTATGAATCCAAAGTTATTTTCTCCTATTTCTCCAATGCTACATCGCAGACCGAAGACAACATAAAACACTGCAAGCCCCTTTTCATAATTTGCTGCAAAAGCTCGATACTCAGCCATACTACGGACTCAAAATCCTTAGGTACCGCACTTTAACTTTTGAATCCACTAGTACCGTTGTTGAGAGTCACCCACTCTGACTCGGTCCTAAATATAATCAACTCCAAGGCTCTGCTAGCACAGGTACACCCTCTCAAAGAAGCAGCCGACTAAATTCCTTTTTCTTGTACATCAAATCCCCACGAAGCATAAACTTTGAGTCTTCCCAAAACCTGAACATGAATCGATAAGGCCAATTACAACACACACTCCTCAAATCCTTTTCTCAAATTATCACTGATGTTCTCTTTCCTTAGTCATGATAACCCGCCAATACATCGATAACCAGAAACATCACAAGTTGACAACTACACAATCCAATCATAGATGGCGGGGCTCTCTCACTTAGTTTGAAGCTACAATTGCATAACTCTAGAACCCACCAAGATTCTTTATCCCCTATTGACATGATCTTGCACAACCAACCCGCCAAATTCCTCAAAATCCTTATGCAAAACATTTTATGAACATTCTGAATCACTAGCCACATTCACATATTCGACCTCTTACTAGATAGCCAGTAAATTTCTTCGTAGAAGCTTTATCAACACCACACAACCGCTAACCTTCTCATAGGACATATTCCACCTATGGAAATTCCATGCCGACATCCTCCAACAACGCTGCACCGAGTACAATTACCACGAAACCAATAAACCATCCGGAGCCCGTGCTCATTCACCAGCTGTACAAGTCCGTTCACTCCTCATGGACAACAACTAAAGGTGCGACAATACATTCCAATTCAAAGTCATGTTGTATCCTGCTTCATATTAAGCAACTCCCTCCTGTCACACCCAATCTTCCTCAATATAGCATCCAATATTCCAAATTAAGACCGTAGACCTAGTCATTGTCCACCATGCATCCCAAATCACTCTAGTTTCCCCCAAGGCGTGTGGCTATCCTACCACAGAACCCATATGCTATTCTGCCACTCTCCCACTTTGGTCAAACCCTCTCCTTTAAGCAACTACTCGGCTTCAGCTTCACACACTTGGCCTCCTAAAAATTTAACCACCGCAAGACACCTCCCACATGTCCTTCCTCATAAATGCCTAGTTGTGGTCATAAATTAAATCCATCTATGTAGAACTTGAACCAATAGATCGCTACCACTCTAAACCTCTCCGAATATCATCCTTCTTGAGCCATCAATATTAGGATTACCGATTCGATTCTGAACCACATCACACTTCGACATCTAACAGCCGCTTCCCCGGCACCATTCACAATACTTTGCCCCAACGGCGATTTGAAGAAGGCCATAACACCGGCGAACTTAATACATTCAATCAAGGACGACGACACCACATCTCGGATGAAGATTCCACCACACTCGAAAATACCAAGTCTCATTTCTCCATCAATCCAACCTGAAAATTCTTAGTTCCCTCCACTGAAAATAAAACACTGAACTTCTGAATCACGCATTGAGAAAAACCTCCTTTCAATTCATTCATTGCCCCTATACATAGACAAGTATCCTACCATTACTTTAATACTATGCGATAATAACTCGTGAACATCATAGCAATTGGTGCATAGCCCCAAAACCATCAGAAATACAACTACTAAGCTGAGATGACAGAACATTCTTCCACAAGGCGACGACATCAGTCTAATCGAATATGCAGGGAGAAACATCCTGCTCAACATCAGTAGTGCCATTAAAATTCTTCGATTCCAAATTTATAACAAGCACTTCACGTCGTATAAGATTGAATGGGAAGGAAATGAAGGCTTAAGCCTCAAAAGAATCAAATCGCACGATGAGGAATCAAGAAGGGAAGTGATCCTAACAGTCCTGTAGCCTCTCGAAGATAAGTACAGACGTCTCCTTACTGATCCGCAAGATTTTACTAGACTCGCTCATGACTCGTGAGACCTAAGTGAACCTAGTGCTCTGATGCCATATTATCATGACCCAAAATCCATAAAGGTCGTGATGGCGCCAGGCACCACTGTCAGGCAAGCCAAAAATAATTACTTAATTGAGTTCTCATTTTATTATTTTTAAAATCATATTTTCCTTTAATTTAAATAATAAAGAAAGGGGTTTTATAGAGTAAATAATAATACTTTTAACAAATTCACTATAGAACAATCCATAATCATCTCAAAACCTGGTATCACAAGTGTATGAGCATTAACTAGGAATATAAGATAAAATACAATAGCTGTCCGGAATACAAATTGGACAGGAAAAATATAAATACTCTGAAGAAGACTCTGCTGACTGCGGGTCGACAAATGGAATGCAGCTCACCTAGGTCCCCGCATGTATACATGCCTCTGCTCTCACATGGCCTCTAGACATATATGTACCAACACAAAAATATGCAGCAAATGTAGTATGAGTACGTAAGCAACGTGTACCAACTAAGTATCTAGCCTAACCCCAGAGAAGTAGTGACGAGGGGTCGACATTGACACTCACTAGTGGTCCAACAACATAAGGTACAATAAAGAGGTAGCAAATATGAGGCAGAGTAAGTAAGTGAAATAGACAAATATAGATCACCTGGTACAAATCCCCTCTCTTTACGAGGAACTCAAGCTCTTCATTAGAAATATTCTCCTTAACCAGAGCATATATATAGGTATAGTGAAACTCATCAAGTGGCTACCATAATTCAAATCCGAAATTTATAGATACACTGGCTACTTGCCAAGTTTTACGCACGATTTCATGGGAGTGTGATATAGGAAATGCCGAGGCGTACAACCTGATCCAACATAATAATAAAACTGTGCACTGCGGAGGGTCGAACGATCCGAACTATATGATAAATTAATTAACATGCCGAGGCGAACGACCCGCTCCTATTAGAGTGTGGTACATAAATCCTGCCGAGGCGAACAAACCGATCCCATAAGAAGTGAAATACAAATTCCAGCAGAGGCAAATGACCCAATCCCATAAGAAGTGTAATATAAATTCCTGCCGAGGCGAACGGCCCAATCCCATAAGAATAAGAGGCTTTGACGGGTCCTTAACCCCACTCACGAATAAACGTGTGAGTTGTAATTTCTTTAACAAAACCCTTTCAATGAAACTTATATGTCTGTATATATATATATATATATATATATGTGTGTGTGTGTGTGTGTATGTGTGTGTGTGTGTGTGTATGTGTGTTTGTGTGTGTGTAACATGGAAACATGCCGTAAGAGGAGTAAAGTTACTCGGTGACTAATCCTGATATCGTGAAGTCTCAATAATAGCAAGTCTACTCTCAAGTAGAAAGGTGAAATAAAGAATTAAACAAGCAAGGAAAATCCCTATAGTACAATTACAGTATAATGTGAACCTAAGTCTACCTGGACAATAACATGAATCTAACTACGTACAGACTCTCGTCACCTCGTTCATCGTAGTCCCCGCAATAAAGTTGCACACATTAAATACATCACCTAGGGGTAGTTTCCCCCCTCATAGAGTTAGACAGGAGACTTACCTCGCTCCGAAATTTCATAACCGGCTCCAACGCCGCTCTAACACCTCAAATCGATACCCGTCCCTCCAAAAATAGTCAAACAATATGCAAACCAATAAGGATATACTCTAATACTCATGACAAATTAATTTAGACAAATTTCCAACTCCTCTTGAAAAGTCGATAAAACCACCCTCAGGCCCATATGCCTGGATTCCGAAAATTTTCGAAGATAACTACTACCCATAATCTCAAGAACTCAAATATATAATTTATCTCCAATTCCATGCCCAAATTCTTGGTCAAAATCCAAAACTACTAATTCTAGGTTTTCTATCAAAACCCCCAAAATTTCTACCAATTTCCATGCTTGAATCCATATAAGAACCATGTATTTAACTTGTAATAAATGGAAATCACTTACCTTGTGTTGCTCAATGGAAACCTCCCTTTGAAGCTCTCCAAAATCACCCCAACCAAATGAAAAATGGAAGAAAATTGGCCAAATCCCCGTTCTTAAAGAAACCTTCTGCTCAGCGAATCCCGCACCTGCGACCGCTTCACCGCATCTGCGGTCTCGCAGGTGCGGCCAAAACCTCGCACATGCGCATGCCCTCTGCCCAGCACCACTCCGCACCTGTGATGCCAAATGCGCCACTGCAGTCTCGCACATGCGGAGACCTTCCGCTTCTGCGACTCCAGCTGCCAGCTCGCATTCCGCTTCTGCGGAGCTTTCCTCGCATCTGCAGGCTCGCAGATGCGGAAATATTCTCGCATCTACGGCCATCCCAGCTCTGTCCAGATATCGCTTTTGCGACCTAATCGCCACACCTACGGGCTCCTACTTGCGGCCCTATTCAAGCAGGTGCGATTTCACCAGGTATCCGTTGCCTCAGCACTTCTTCCATGTCCAAACTCGGTCCGTTTACCATCCAGAATCCACTTGGGGCTCTCCGGACCTTAACCAAGTATACTAACATGTTTCAAAACACATTATGAACTTAGTTGAAGCCTCAAATCATGCAAAATAATATCGAAACTACGAATCACCCTCCAATTCAAACTTAATGAACTTTAGAGCTTCAAACTTCTACCTTCGATGCCGAAACCTATCAAATTACGTCCGATTGACCTCAAATTTTGCACAAGTCATAATTGACATTACGGACCTACTCAAGCTTCCGAAATCGAAATCCAACCCCGATATAAAAAAGTCCGCTCCCGGTCAAACTCTCCAAAACAAAACCTTCAAATTTTTATTTTTCGCCAAATGACCTCGAAATGACCTACGGACCTCTAAATTCACTTCCGTACGCGCTCCCAATACCAGAATCACCATACAGAGCTATTCCTAGACTCGAAATCCCAAACGGATATTGATAACATTTGAAATACACCTCAACCCAATTCTTTTGAAATTCTTCCAAATTGCCAATTTACATAATAGGCGCTGAAACGCTCCCGGGTCATCCAAAACTCGATCCGGACATACGCCCAAATCCAAAATTATCATACAAACCTGTTGGAACCTTCAATTCCCGATTTTCAGGTCGTTTACTCAAAAATCCTAGTTTGGTCGATTCCTCCAACTTAAGGCTTCTGAAATTTGAATTTTCTTTCCAAATCAACTCCGAACTTCTCGAAATTAAATTCCGACCACGCGTACAAGTCATAATACCTGAAGTGAAGCTGTTCGGGGCCTCAAATCACTGAACGACGCGCTTAAGCTCAAAACGACCAGTTGAGTTGTTACAATTAAGATTCAAGTTATGTAATATTTTAGATATGTATGGTTTTTGACATTATAACTCAAAAACACTTTCTGATTTGAAATTCTAATATATATTATCATTTTCTATTTTATACTATTGTTTCTTTGGTTCCTCGATTATCGTTATTGATTTATTCGTTGCTCAATATGATTGAACTATCATGTGAATTTGTTATTAGTTTGTCTTTTGATTTAATGTCCTTGCTTATTATCTCCTTTTGTATAATATAGATAATATGGATTTCTTACTCTTAACGGAGTTGATTATTAATTTATTACTCTTTTACTTGAAATTCATTCATCTTTTATATTTTTAGTTATGTTTTAGATAATATATCTATTTTGTTTTTGACTTTATCTTTTATAGTTTTAGTTATGTTTGTTAGTTGTATGAATTTTCTCATTATAATTTAAAAGTTACCTTCTCATCTCAAATTCAAATAAGTTTTATCTCTATAATTTTATAATAATTGTTTTTATTTTTCTTATGAGTAAGTTTATTTATTCGTTACTTCAAATTCTTTCACTGTTTAATATTGTTTGATTTTGATTTTATTAAGATTTCAGTTACGTAATATTATCTATTGCATGTTTTTCTTCATAATTGAAAAATCACTTTCTCATCTCAAATTTAAATAAGTCTCATCATTCTATATTTTTATTTTACTTTTTTTCAATACGCCACTAGGCTTCATATCAAACTTACCTACTATCCTTTTAATGTAATTTATATAACTTTTAATATAATATCTTCATATCAAGCTTGACTACCACTTGACGTCACTTTCAATCTTTCTTAATTCTTCAATTGTCTAAATTTATCAATAATATATTGACTATTATTTACTTATTTTATTCCTTAAATTATTATTTTATCCATAAATTATGACTGAAATAATTTCATAGTTTATACTAATTTTGATGTTTTACTTCATTCAAAAAAGATGTTATGTTATTATTTTGTGTAAAATGTATCAATATCTTTAATATTTTTTCTACATTACTGGAATAAAAAATTAAAATTTTCTTCTATTGATTTTTATATTTGCCTATTACGTTGTTTGTAGTTATTTCATTATTACCTTTTATTTTGTGTAAATCGATAATTACATGCGAGACTAATATTCTTTTTATATCAATTCAAATATATACAAAATCTCGAAATGATATAATCTAATAAGAATATTAAAGATTGTGTGTTCCAAGTTTTTTAGCGTTCCAAATGATCTATACAAATCTATAATATAGATATAGATTAAATTTGTCATGAAATATAGTTAAATTTTTCCTTTAAAGTGCGAAGTAGCATTTTCTCTATATGACACTTGACTTGACCTCATGCTTCACTATCACTCTTTTAATATAATATATGAAGTTATATTTTGTGTGAGTAACTTCCAAATTTAAAATAAAAAGGGGCTTCAAAATAAATAATTTTCAATGTATAAAAATTATTATTTCTGTAAATATTAGTTAAGTATATTTAAAATTTAATAATAAAATATATACAATTTATGTTTTCCACGACATGCAGTGGGATAAATTTTAGATCAAATTCAACAGTTTAATTATTATTATTATCAATTAATGATGATTCGAGAAAAATAAATGAAAATAAAAATAGTGATAAACATCCATATTTTAATTTGAATAGAGTTGAAAGCTACTCTAATCTTAACACAGATTCAAATTTCTTACCTTTCATTCAAAAATAATAAAAATTGTAACGGTTTCTAATTTAAATTATAGTTAGATTTTATTAAATGTGAAAATTTAAATATCCAATATTAATTTTTTATTTGAAAGAAACGACTCCTCAATTAGAATTGACATTTTTTACTTTTTCCTACTCTATTTTCATCTTTGTAAATTTTTCCTACCGTAATATTATAATTAGTTTTCTTATTTCACAATTATACATATAATCAAAATACTATCATATTTAAATTATAATTTTGATGTTTTTCAAAATATAAACAGATAAGTAATTTTACCATTTTATCATAAACTTACTAATATTTTTACTAATTGTTATTTTGCATTATTTGCCATACGCAAATGAACTTTTATTTATCGAAACTCAATTATTTCTATCTATAAATTTGAAATAATATTTTTATCTTTAAATTCGAAATTAAATTATTTTTTGTATCAAAAAATATATTTATAGTATTTTATAGATATAGACTATTGTCATGACCCAATTTCCCCCTATAGGCAGTGATGGCGCCCAACGTCGCCGCTAAGCAAGCCAATGGTGAACTAACCGTATAATTATCCCTTTTTAACATTTTGGAAATGGTCGATTTTAATTATTAAATGAGTGAGAGGTGAGAGATTTGATAAAATAAGGTGTGAGCAATCATAAGGACAAGTGTGCTGAACTAAATACTCTAAAAAACATTATATGTCTACTAGCAAGATTTTTAAAATCTGGTATCACAAGTGTATGAGCAACTTGTAAGAAAAAATAAAATGCTAAACTACTTTCTGAAATGGAGTAGACAGAACATAAAAGCAAAAGAGAGACTCTAGGTGCTGCAGAATGGACTTGGAAAGCAGCTCACCACTAAGTCTCTATGATGACCCAAAAGGTCATCTTATGTTTTAGAACTCGAATCTGCGCTCTTAAGCCTTAAAAATCTCATTTTTACCCTCTTCGATTTACGTGCGCAGTCCGCGCATGTTTTCAGAAAGCTTTTATGTTAAAAATTGATGAAAATAAGAATTTATACCTTAAAAGTTAATTGTAGTTGACTTCGGTCAATATTTTTGGTAAACGGGCTCGAATCCATGTTTTGACAGTTCCGGTGGGTTCATATCGAATTATGCGGAATCGAATTCGGAGGTCCCTAGCTCAAGTTATGAATTTTTGATGAAAATTAAAAGTCTGAAAATTAATTATTTTCAAGAATTAATTGATGTTTGACATTGTTAGTGTCGGGTCCGTATTTTAGTTCCGGAGCCCGGTACAGGTTTAATATAATATATAATCATGTATGTGAAATTTGATATAAATCGGAGTTGATTTGACGTGATTCGGACGTCCGGTTGAGAAGATAGTAGTTTTGAAATATTCTTGAGGAATTCATTAGTTTTGGTGCTAAATCCATAGTTTTAGGTGTTATATTTATGATTTTATCGCACGAGCAAGTTTATATGATATTTTTAGACTTGCGTGCATATTTGGTTTGGATCCCCGAGGGCTCGGGTGAGTTTCGGATACGCCACAGGATGTTTTGAACTTAGAACATTTTGCTGGTATAACTGAACCTGTTGCAGGCCTCTGATCTCGCAATTGCGAGATCAGGCTTCGCAAATGCGCAATAAGCAGGCCTGGAAATTGTGAGATATCTATCGAAATTGCGAAGAAGGCCTGGGTCAGTATGTTCTCGTAATTGCGATGGGAGTCTGGGAAGGGCAGGTTCGCAAATGCGAACATCTTCTCGCATTTGCGAGGTTCAGTGGTCGCAAATGCGACACTTTTCTCGCATTTGCGAAGGCAGCGCGATTGTGAAGGGCATCGCAATTGCGAGTGCTCCTTCGCATTTGCGAAGCTCAGGTCGCAATTGCGACACCTGCAGCAGAGTAAAAGGGACTTAGACGGGAGTTTTCATTCATTCTTCAATTTTTCGAAACCTCAAGAGGCGATTTTTGGGCAATTTTTACGGGAAAATATTGTGGTAAGTGTACCTTATCCTATATTAATTATATTTTATAATATTATACTCATTTATATCATGAATCCGTGAATTTATGAAACAAAAATCAGATTTTTATAAATTCTTTCAAAACCAAAAATTTAAGATTTGAAGGTCCATTTGATATCAGAATTGGATAATTTTTGTATGGTTGGACTCGTCTCGGAATGGGTGTTCGGATTTCATAAATTTTTCTAAGATTTGAGACGTGGTTCCCACTGCCGAATATTTTAATAAATTTCGGATTTTATCCGAAAATTAGTAAATTTATATGGAATTAATTCCTATGATTCGTATTGAGTATTGAATTGTTTGTGAATAGATTTGAAGCTTTCTGAGATAAATTTAAAAGGAAAAGCTGTGGTTGAGTAATTGATTGGAATTTGCAAAGTGAGGTAAGTGTCGTGGTTAACCTTGACTTGAGGGAATAGAACCCTTAAATTATTTGTTATGTGAATTGCATGTGAACGGCGTATAGGCGAGGTGACGAGTGTCTATACGTCATCAAATTAATTATTTGCTTGCTTACTTAAAAAATCATAAATTGTTTTAAACCATGAATTAATTATTATAATAATTATTTCTCTCCTATACTTTGTCAAATATTAATTCTTGAAT
>AWOL01S0046559.1:0-11928 GCA_000715115.1 Nicotiana otophora | reverse complement strand
CCCTTCAAGCATTGTGTATGTAAGCCCAGTAGAGTGAGAGAAGATAGCTATAACCAAACAAATATGGCACAGTTTTCTGAACTTGTCATCCTCTGGGAGGCAGCAAATATTTTAAATCATCCCCACAATGCACAAGGCAGTGGCAACTTCAACTAGCAGCCAGACATTGAAGACCAATCAATTTTGTGATTGTTCTTTGTGCAAAAGCAGTGCAGGTTGAACCTCTATTCTTTGCCTCAGTTTTTTTATCCTGTTATTGATACCTGCAACATGAAACAACCAAGTTAGGCTGCAAAATTATGCGCCCATGATTTGTATGTGCTGATAACTTTGATGATGCTGAGGGATGTTGTTGGTGCTAGATTGTGACTCTCTTGTTGGTTATTTTCAAGTCATTCCCACATAGCACTAAGTATTGGCAACTCCAACTGGCATAGTAATACTGGTTCTACTGAAGGCAAATCAGTTCTTGATTGTCTTCTGTGCAGAAGCAGTGCTGGTTGATCATTCTGCTGTAACCAGGCATATTATAGTCACCACTACTCAGGTATCTACACTCTTCAAGCATTGTATATGTAAGCCCAGTAGAGTGAGAGAATACAGCTATAACCAAACAAATATGGCACAGTTTTCTGAACTTGTCATCCTCTGGGAGGCAGCAAATATTTTAAATCATCCCCACAAAGCACAAGGCAGTGGCAACTTCAACTAGCAGCCAGACATTGAAGACCAATCAATTTTGTGATTGTTCTCTGTGCAAAATCAGTGCAGGTTGAACCTCTATTCTTTGCCTCAGTGTTTTTATCCTGTTATTGATACCTGCAACATGAAACAACCAAGTTAGGCTGCAAAATTGTGCGCCCATGATTTGTATGTGCTGATAACTTTGATGATGCTGAAGGATGTTATTTGTGCTAGATTGTTACTCAGTTGTTGGTTATTTTAAAGTCATTCCAACATAGAACTAAGTATTAGCAACTCCAACTGGCATAGTAATACTGGTTCTGCTGAAGGCAAATCAGTTCTTGATTGTCTTCTATACAGAATCAGTGCTGGTTGATCATTCTACTGTAGCTAGGCATATTACAGTCACCACTACTCAGGTATCTACACCTTTCAAGCATTGTGTATGTAAGCGAGTAGAGTGAGAGAAGACAGCTATAACCAAACAAATATGGCACAGTTTTCTGAACTTGTCATCCTCTGGGAGGCAGCAAACATTTTACATCATTCTCACAAAGCACAAGGTAGTGGCAACTTCAACTAGCAGCCACACATTGAAGACCAATCAATTTTGTGATTGTTCTCTGTGCAAAAGCAGTGCAGGTTGAACCTCTATTCTTTGCCTCAGTTTTCTGATCCTGTTATTGATACCTGCAACATGAAACAACCAAGTTAGGCTGCAAAATTGTGCTCCTAGGATTTGTATGTGTTGATAACTTTGATGATGCTGAGGGATGTTGTTGGTGCTGGATTGTGACTCTCTTGTTGGTTATCTTCAAGTCATTCCCACATAGCACTAAGTATTGGCAACTCCAAGTGGCATAGTAATACTGGTTCTGCTGAATGCAAATCAGTTCTTGATTGTCTTCTACATAGAAGCAGTGCTGGATGAGCATTATGCTGTAGCCAGGCATATTACAGTCACCACTACTCAAGTATCTACCCCCTTCAAGCATTGTGTATGTAAGCCCAGTAGAGTGAGATAAAACAGTTATAACCAAGAAAATATGGCATCCTTTGGAATCTGTATGAGACTTGTCTTTGCCTCAGATTTTTGATCTTGTTATTATCCTGCAAAGCGTAGCAAACAGGTTTATGAAATGTGTCTGTGCTCCCAGATTATTGCATCTACACCCTTCAGTTGGTATGTATTCGACCTGCAGGTTCAACATTTGTTATAACCTCAGGCCAATATATTGTTGAGAGCAAAATGGTCATAACAGAAACCTATTTAAAACCCTGGAGAGTGCAGAAACAATTTGACCATGCTATTGCCTCAGTTTGCTTACACTATTCAAGCATCTACACTCTTCAACTGGTGTATATCCTAGTAGATTAAGAGAGACAAAAAACAATAATCAAACCACTATGACTTTGTAGAGGCAGTGCAGGTCTTTGGTATCTGCAACCAAACATTTACAGGAGGTTGCAATAGATCCCCTATAGTCTGGTGTTGTGCAATGCTAGCTATAATTATAACCAACCAAGTATGTACACCATACAAGTGAGAACAACTGCATGATTAGGAATGCTAGTTGGTGGAGTTTTACTAGCCTACTTTTCTTTGAGATCTTGCATGTATTGTTGAGACACCATAATTTCTAAGAAACAAGGCAAGGTTTTATATGTTGATCTCCTTAATTAGGTTCTTTTCTATTCACAATCCTAATCTGAATGTTAGGAATTTGTGATTTGTCCATGTTGATTAGTTTTTTTCCTGCACTTGGCAATTCATTAAATGACTAAAATGTGTGAGTGCCTGCAAAAGTGAAAGCTAGGTTAGCAAAAAAGTCAGCAACAATGTTCCCTTCCCTTAGTACATGCTGAAAGACAACGTTGTAGTTGTTCTTTATATGCTTGATCTTACTTACTTAAGCACCTATACACCAAGGAGTTTCACATTCGCCATCAATTATCTTCCTCATTACTAAGGAATAGGTCTCCATAATAGTGGATGTAGCTACCTTTCCGCACAGTATGTCAACCCCTCCACAATTGCCTTTGCTTCTGCAACTAAGTTAGTTGTCTCTCCTATCTCCCGTGCTTTCACAAAAACAAAATCGCCAGCATGATCTCGAACACAAAACCCATATGAGCTTGGACCAGGATTGCCTCTTGATGCACCATCAGTAATGCATTTGAACCACCCTTCATAAGGAAGCTGCCATGTAACTATCTTAGTCCCCACATATGGTTTCTAGCCTTCAAAGAAGTTGATCTTATCTGACCATAGAGGAGGAATTCTGGACATCCATAGGTACCTCATCCTTGCTAGATAATGTAAAGTCTTATTCACTTCATCAATCACCTATTGCAAGAAATTGCACCACCATACTTCATCGTATTTCTCCTCTTCCAAAGTTCCTATGTGATTACCACTAGAGCTGCCTAATATAATGGCGTTAGTTTAGGACTGCACTTTGCATTCCACCATGTTCTTATTACTTGATGTACCTGTACCAGGTTGACCACTAAACCTGTTGCTTGAAGGAAGTTTCTCTATACTCTAGTTACAGTTTCACTAGTTAGGAACAAGTGTTGAAAAGTCTCTTCTTGCGGTTGTGAACAACACCAACACTTAGATACTACCAAATACCCACTTCTTCTCCACAAATCGTCAGTAGGAATCTTCCCCTTCCACAATCTCCATAAGAATAATGAGATTTTACAAGGTAGACCTTTAGTCCATATCTTATTGTAGTCAGGATTTACATGATCTCTATGCCTCAAAATATTCCAAGCACTACTAACAGAGAAATTTCCTGAGGGTGAAGGCATCCATATAGGAACATCCTAGGAATCGTCAATAGTGCCAAATATGACTTCTTGCCTGATATGTTGAGCAATGTCCGCAGGGAAAGATTGCGCTAGAAGTTGCTCATCCCATATATCATCCACTCCCAATTCAGCTACTTCCTGCATATCTTCATTGATTGTATAGTCATTTGGAAGAATATAGTACAGAGTTCCCAGACCAGTCCAATTGTGATGCCAAACATTAGTAGAACCCCTATTCATTTCCCATAGTATTTCGTGCTCCACCCCTTCCCTAGCCTCTAATATTTTCCTCCATACATGAGATCCTTGTCTAAATTGGACAGTTGTCGGGATTTCCTTTTTACAATACTTGTTCCACATAAAGTTATACCATAAGGACTTGGATGTTCTAAACTTCCACCACAATTTGGCAAATAAAGCTTTTGATACATCATGCAGTGATCTAAACCCTACACCCCCCTCTTCCTTTGGTAGGCATAGATTTTACCATTTTGTCCAATGTCTACTCCTACCTTCTTCCTTGGTACTCCAGAAGAATCTCCCAAAGGCTTTATGAAGTTGTTCAATTACATTTTTAGGAGGGTTAATGACATAAAGGATGTGCGTTGGCATGCTCTGTAGGACATTAGAGATTAATATAGATTTTCCCCCATAGGATAGTAGCTTCCCTTTCCATGAGTGCAGTTTTGCCTTTACATTTTTTATCATGTCATTGTAATAATCCTTCCTTCTTCTTGTGTATAATATTGGACAACCAAGATAGCTGAATGGAAATTCCCCCTTTGAAAATCCAGTGATAGTACCTATCGAACTGGACACTGTTGAGGACACACTATAATGCATATAAAATGAACTCTTTGTCTTATTGATCATTTGGCCTAAGGTTTGCTCATACTTGGACAAAACTTCTACAATTTTCCTTAAAGAGTATGGGTTAGCAGAGGAGAAGATTATAGTATCGTCTGCATAGGCCAAATGATTTAATGGATCAGTCCATTTAGGCATCCTAAAGCCCTTGTATCTCGTGTCTTCAAATAATATATTTAACAATCCATACAGAACCTCTGAAGAGAGAATGAACAGGGCTGAAGAGAGAGGATCTCCTTACTTGACCCCTCTAGTTGAGTGAAAGAAACCTCATGCATGACCATTAATCAAAACAGAATACCAATTGTTGGAAATTAAATTCCATATCATGTTGATGAAGCATTCTGCAAATCCCATTTTCCTCAAAACATGCATTAGATACTTCCATGAGACCCTATCATAAGCCTTTGCCATGTCAAGTTTGATAACCACATTAGCGGGTTTTCCCCTTAATCTTATGTCAGTAACAATCTCCTGTGTTAACAAAATGTTTTCAAATATACTTCTCCCTTTGACAAATCCTGACTGATTGGAAGAGATCAAAGAAGGCAGTATTTTTTCCAGCCTATCATGAACAACTCTGGATATAACTTTATTTACAAAATTACTTAAGCTAATAGGCCTTAGGTCATTAAATGTTTGAACCTGTTGTTTTTTTGGTAGCAAGACAAAGTTTGTGTGGGTTATAGACTTAGGCAAAGAACTTCCTCCATAAAATAGTTTCAGCATCGCATGTATGTCTTCCCCTATTATATCCCAACATTCTTGAAAGAAAATGCCTGTGAAACCATCTGGCCCACTTGCACTTTCACCGCTCGGTGCAAAAATTGCTGTCTTTACCTCCTCTATTGTAGGAATTCTATAAAGTTTTATGTTTTGATCACAACATACCATTGAGGGTACATTGTTGAGGATCTCAGACCTTGTATGATCAGCTTCTTGTGTGAACTATTTTTGGAACAATTCAACTGTTGTATCAGCTATCCGTTCTTGCGACTCAATCCAGTTACCATCATGGTTCTGGATTCTCTTCATTTGGAGTTTCTGCCTTTTACCGTTGACATGGTTATGAAAGAATCTAGTGTTTCTGTCTCCTTCTGCAAACCAGGACATACCTCCTTTTTGTTTCCAATATTGTTCCTCTATGCTCAGGTATCTCTTTAATTTAGATTGTACCTTCTGAAGTACAATTCTATTCTCAACTATAGGTTCTTCTTCAAATAACATTTCCTTTATTCTAACCACATCTTCCCTTAAAGCTAGTTTCTTGAATATGTCTCCGTAAGTGAGCCTACTCCATTTTGAAAGAGCAATCTTAACTCTTTTTAATTTCTATTTGAACATCCAGAAAGGGTCACCTGTGACATCAGCCTACCAATTCTATCAAACCACCTCCTTAAAAGAGGTATGTTTTGTCAAGAAATTTAGAAATGTGAATGGCTTAGTAAATGTGGTAGTCGCGTCACCACAGTTCATAAACAGAGGAACATGATCCGAGCCTGTTCTAATAAAATGTTCGATCTCTGTAGTTGGGAATAGAGATTGGAATGGGGAATTGATAAAACATTCTATCCAGTCTCTTAAATATGCATTCTGCATTTGGCCTCCCATTCCACCATGTGAAGGGACTTCCTTTGTACTAAGTGTCAAAGAGTTCACATGAGTTTACACAGAAGGCAATGTCCTCATATTCTGGAGGGTAAACTGGAAGCCCTCCAATTTTCTCTTCTTCACTCAAAAGCACATTAAAATCCCCTCCAGCTAGCCATGGTAGTTTCATATCACTTGCAAGGTCNCACTTGCAAGGTAGTATAAACTATCCCATAATTATAGTATGTCCAGTGCTGAGCACTTTGCATACACGAAAGTCATCATGATATATTTATCAATATCTTGATGATAGACTCTGATAGTAAGTTGTTGTTCTGTGTCAATTACCAATTCCCACTACACGACTAAATCCAAAAAAAGCCATATCTTACCATTGACATTTGAAATGTCACCATCCATGCCAAGTCTCCTCATGTAGTTTTGAATAAATCTTTGATTTTGAAAAGGTTCCATAAGTGCTATAACAAAAAAACCATGTTCCCTTTGCATGTTGATAACTCTTTGAAAGGCTTGTTGTGTCTTAACAAACCTAATATTCCATATGAGTGTTTTAACCATCATCTAGTCGTGGAGGCTGCCCTTTTAGGCTGTATTCTTGTACGTGGTAGCTGTTCCTTTAATTGGTTTTGCCTCTTTCCTTTCTTCCCCTATTTAGTAGACAACCTAGGTGACAAATCTCCTTCTCTTGCAATAGCCTTGAAGTTCCCAGCAATAGATTCATTGTTACCTTCATCTTCTAGGTTCTCTCTATCAACCAAGGCAGTATGAAATTCCATTGGTTGTTGGTTGTGTGTAATAATGTCATGCATTACATGATTTGGGGATTTCAATGGTACACTTACTTGGATCTGTATTAGAGATCCTGTATCTGATTCACAAGCCATAGACAGTGTATTAATTGTAGTTGACTCATTTTGTACAATAATTGTACCATTCTATTCATATACAACGATAGCATCCTTCCCAACCACATCTTGGGGTTCTGGAGCATCATCACTGAGTCTGTTATGAGGTGTGGTTGCCAGTATTGGTCTTTGAACATTGGCTAGTAGTTTTTCAGTTGTGTTGCTGCTCAACGCATTGTTGGGTAACGTATTGTGAAACTATTCTAGGATTGGCTTTTCCTTATGATCATCAACTCTGGATATTGTTTGTTTCCCTGATCCATAATTCTTCAGTTCAGTCCCTAGTTGTACATAACATGTTGTATTGCCATTAGGCACAGGGGATTCCATACATGTCTGTACGGGCATATCCTGGCATGAGTGGTTGTGTGTATCATTATGGATTTTCTTATGCATTCCAAAACTCCTTTAAACCCATTCAAAAGTATTTTCCTTTGTTACATCTGATGCTACCCCAGCAATTGTAGCAATATTGTTTGTGCCGATTCCTGGGTCTTTTCGATTGTCAGTGTATTTGTCAGTAGTCCTTATATGTTGGATCTCTTGAATTATGTTTGTTTCCACTGTTTGATGCTTGTGTTGTTTGTCGTTTATCTGGTCCTTGCCATTGTTAACTCCATCAGTTGTAGCATCAATACCAGTATACCTAGCACTTGAATCTGCCATATTCTCCAAAGCACTTGCTGTTACAATTTGAGAATTGGTCTATGAGCCATGGTTCTAAACTTTTGTGGTTATCTATTTTGCATTCATTTGTTCATAAGACTGTTTGTATTTCTCTTGCTTGTTTTTTTGGTTGATATCCTTGAAATTATTCTTCTTCTGAGATTGTCATTGATCCTTGGCGTGGTTTGCATTTATTGGTTGATGTGATGTAGGTTTGATTTTGCCCAGTTGTTCTTCATTTTGATCTTGTACCACTACTCTTTGGTTGTAGTTTTGTTCTTTGTGTTGCCCTGGCATGTTCTGCTCCTTTTGATGTTGTATTCTATTTGCTCCTTCAGTATTGTTTGATATCTGTTTGGTTTTATTTTGTGGGGTTTCAGTAGCTACTTGTTTCTTGTCCTTTTCTTCTCTTTCTCGAATAGGGCATGAGTAGTATTCATGTCCTAAGAGCCTGCAGTGCGAGCAATATGTTGGGAGATCCTCATATACCACTTCTAGCCACTGTCCATCCCTATTGACATCCTGATCTTCATCAAAACCTAGCCAAACATGATGAGGCCTGAGTTGAGTCAAGTCAACCTGCATTTTGACTTTAGCTACACTTCCTCTTGTTTTCTGCATAGAGGCTAGGTCGAGATGCAAAACCTTCCCAATAGGAGACAACAATACAAATAGGACCTCCATGTAGTAAAAATGCTATGGTAATTCAGGAATGACTATCCAAACAGGAACTATTGGATTATCCTCATTCGGGTTGAAATTTGGAGTCCAAGCTTGTAGTTCCATTATTTGACCTTGTATGTACATGAAGGTTTTTGTCCCGATAGTTGTGTGATCATACTCATTGTCTAGATCAATCTAAACTGTACCCGCATTGAAATGGGTTATTTTAACTCCTCCTCTTAGTTCTGTTTGTGCTATGAAACTTCTCTTGATCACCTCCATTCGGGGCATTGTGTTAAGGAATTTCCCTACAATTATAAATTCACATCTGGATGCAAGTGTGATCATGCAGTCCTTCCTAGTAAATTTGACAGTCGGTTGGCCCTAATTAGTAGTTATTTTGGGGGAGTGAAGTCTATTGGGGTTATTTCTACTGCTTGCCTTGCTCTTAATTTTGTAGCAAGTGAATGATTTATGGTGGGAGGTGATGTGGCATGATAATTAGTTGGTTTAGGTGGCTGGGCAGCAGCTTCTGTTTGGTTTAGTTTGGTTGCTGATTTTGTTGAGTAAAACTGGATACTTTGGTGGACATTTGCAGGTGGTTGTACGGAGTGTGTGTGTTTTGGTATATAAAAACTAGTTAATATGTGTGGGTGTGTATTTTCAGCAGATGTATTGATTATTTGATTATGGTGTTTGGTATGCTGTGTAATTTCTTTTGGTGTTAGCATCTGAGTGTTAGTGTGATGGTGCTTAGTCTTAGTATTATTTTTATTCTGGAAAAGAGGTGGTTTGTCAAAGTTGGTGGAGATCTTAGGGAAATTTGCTGGCATTCATATTTGAGTGAATTAGGGATTAGTTTGAGTATTGATATTTCTAGTTAAGTCAGTATTTGCTGTATTAGACACATGTGCTACCAAGACATTACCTGAAGATACCAAGTTTGCTGTTGTAGTGATTGGCTGCCCTTGAGTAGTAGGAGTGGTTGCGATTTCCTTTCATTATCAATAGAGATTATCTCGACAGGTGAAGCACGGGGAATTCCATGGGCAGTAAATGGATCACTCAACTTTTCCGCTAGTGGTCGAGTATCAATGATACCAACTAGAGTTTGATTCTGGACCTTCTGGCGATCTTCAACAGCATGTGGATAATTGTTTTTCCAGTTGAGTTTCAACTAGGGCTAGGACATTAGAAGAACCAAGGACTCCGTGGGTGTCATGTGGCGCTGTAGGTGACTGCCTTTTATCGTCCTCATTTGTTGTGTTTTCTTTCAAATTCTCTTGACGACTAATCTCAACATGACTTTGTGAAACAGAATCATTCATATGTTCATCAACATTAATATTAAAACTGACCCTGGCATTTCGTCGAGAAGATGGCGTGTGTGTGTCTGTGTGTTCTATATTCTGCCATGTTAATTTAGATTGTTCATCGTGGTTGCTATTTGAAGAGTTAGGATCAGTATCTAGATCGATTGGAGTATAGTGGCATTGTTTTTGAACATTTTGGGTATCTGTCACCTATGCGCAATCAACATCTGACTGTTGTCATTGTATATCTGTGTAGTGTCGTTGGTTCATTTCATGATGTTGTCTGCAACTATGTGTATCGATTGTAATTGAGGTGTTGAGTAATCTCCATGGTTTTGAATCGGCTGATTTGGTTTAGAAATAGTATCGTACGTTGTAGCTATCTCCAGTTGTTTTTTTGGCATGTTTACCGATCCGCCATTGTTGACAGTTGCAATAGATGGGGAAGAAGCAGTAAGAGCGACCATGTGGGGTTTGTGCGCAGAGTTGTTATGCGACTGTTAGAGCTGGTCCGGTGGCTTTTCACCACCGGACGATGGCGCAACGACCATTTTGTGCGAAGTGTTACTGTTGCTGTTCGTTGCCTCTCTAGAGAGAACTAGGGTTCAAAAATACGCTCTCAGTTTATTAGTTTAGGCTTAGCCTTGTATTATTATCATTTTTTCTATTATCTTTTTCGCTCTTATTATGTTTGTCTTTCATAGCAAATGAGTTAGGTGACATCACGACCTGTTGGTAGGTTTTGGTTGTGAGTTGTTATGCATCTTCACGGTCAGGGTTGTGTTCCCAATGTTGATGGGTTAAGAGAGTTGGTCATTGAGGAGGCTCACAGTTCACTCTAATCCATTCACCCAGGATTCACGAAGATTTACCGTGACTTGAAGCAACACTTTTTGTGGTGGAAGATCGGCAGGTTTGAATGTTGAGATCTAAGAGTTTTCCTTCTATGAAATTGAATTGTAGGGGTCAGCAGATTGCGGAGGCTATGTGGGAGTGTGAGTCCTATATGAGGAATAGATATCCGCACCTTTTTACTGATCTAGGTATATTTCTATGTTCGTTGGAGGATGAACGTTTCATTTAGAGGTGGAGAATATGACGACCAGATAGGTCATTTTGAGTACTAGCTCCCTTTTCTATGTTTTGTGACCTCCCGTAGCCTTATTTGCTGATATATGACTTGCATGCGTGGTCTGTGTCATTTTTCGGGAAGTTTATATGTTAAATTTAAAGAAAATGTAGTTTTTGGGTTTAAAAACAACTAGAGTCGACTATGGTCAATATTGTATGTAAACGACCTCAGATAGGTGTTTCGACAATTTCGAGAGGTTTGTATGATATGTTTAGACTTGTATGCATGTTTGTTGGGGTCCCGGGTGATCCGAGGCTGTTTCGACGCATTGTGCAAAAAATTAGAAAATTCAGTTTCAAAGTTGAAAATCTTGTGTTTTGATGATAGATTCTAGATATTTGGTATTATTCTAATGATTTAACATAGATAGAGAGTTTGTATGATGTTATTACACTTGTGTAACTGTTCGGATTGGAGCCCGAGGGGCTCGGGTGAGCTTTAGATGTATTTTGGAAGGTTTGGATAGATGATGCAGGATTTTTCTGGTGTTGATCTGCAGGTTCTACATGTCTTAAACTTGTGATGACCTGATCGCAATTGAAAGCCTTGCATTTGCGATGTCAGGATCGTAAATACTAAAGGGGATTTGGGGCTTAGACTTTACTTTTGTGTAGAAAAGACCGCATTTGCAAACTAGGGGAATGTCGCATTTGCGATCTAGGCATCACATTTGCAACACTGGAGGACTGGGTGCTGCTTCGCTTTTGCGAAGCCTTGTCCGCATTTGCGAGCTGGATGATCATAGCAAATGCAAAGAAATCTTGCATCTAAACAAGAGTGTGTCTGGGACACTGATCACATTTGCAATCAGTGGTTCACTTTTGCGATGGTGGCAATTGAGAACAAGAGTTCGCAATTGCGACATTTGAAGTTGTGTAAAAGATAGGAATTTCGGGACTTAGCTCCCTTTACACAAATTTTTCAACCCTAATCTCCATAAAGGCTATTGTTAAAGAGGACTTTCTTCCCAAAATTCATTGATAAGCAACTATAACTTGTTTTCAATCAATATCAATTACCTTTTCAGAAAAATTCATTATCAAATCTATGAATTTCAACATAGAAATTAGGGGTTTTGGGTAGTATTTAGGAGTATTATAAAATTATGATTTACACCATGAATTGATGTTGAATTTTGAACAAATCACATATCCGTGCTCGGACGTGAATGGGTAATCCAGATTTGGTCCAAATCTGGGATTTCGACTACGTGGGCCTGGGTTAACACTTTGTTAAAATTTTAAATTTAGTTAAGGATTGAACCATTTTC